>JAAGKR010005812.1:0-47955 GCA_011419295.1 Clarias macrocephalus
ACTTTAATTGTTTTATCTGATTGATATTTTTACCTCTCAGAAAATGGATAATTTAGAGCATTTTTACGATTACATTTATTTCTATAATGATTATCCTGTTAATAATCTGTTACATCACCATTGGGCTAAAATGTTTGTGTCATTGTTCACTTCACTTGTACCATTTTGACTTCTGCTGCCATACTGAAATGAAATGTCGTTAACAGCCATGAAATTTATCCAACAAATCTGCATCATATACCTGGTCTCCACAAGACCAATATGGCTCAGAAGTTGACTAACTATAGACTCTTCCATTATAGATGGTCAGAGTTGTAGCACTGACTGTGGAAACAAAATGACTCACAAAAACAGGAACCTTTTGTTTTTAGCTTGGATTTAAATAATTTGTGTATACAGTGGAACCTTGTGTGTGTCGTTTGTGTGAAGCTAAAGTAAGAGGAGAGGAGGAATGACACCTTCCCCTCTCCCTCTTTTCATTTTAGAAAGTAACCCTTCCTCCTCTCTTATTTGTGAGGAGGGAGGACTACTGTGTGGGATGACTTTTACACTCACACACTAACGGAAACACTGCTTCATCTGGAAAATTTACAAGAAATCTCTCTAATGACACTGGAGCGCACACACACTAATGAGATCACTGCTGTAAAGTAAAAATGAAACAAATTAACCTGCACTTTATCTTTGAAAAGAATCGCGACAGAGCAGTGTTTCTGTGAGTGTGTGTTTGTGAAGAGGTGGAGGGAAGTGGCACAGTGCCTAATGATGCGCGCACACACACACACACTAACAGAATCAGTGCAGGCTGACCGAGAGAGAGACAGCGCACAGACGAGTGTGTTATAATAAATAATACACCCGTGAACACACACACAAAATAAAAGATGCTTTATGTGCACACACGTGGTCACAGTGTTATAGTAAACAGTACACGCGCGCACGGATGTTGATTATACCAGTAAGAGACGAGCACTAAGACCAAGCAGGGGAGACAATTACCCACAATTCCGCAGCATGAGAGAGGGAAGAACAATTGGCTCAGTTGTGATCACATGACGCTTAGCGTCAAAACATGAAGCGAATGTGTGCTACATGATACTTGGTACTTGTAAAGCAAGACTTGCTCGTTTTTTAAAGTCAAAATTTATTTAAAATTTTTGCTCGTCTGGTGGATCACGCACAAACCGCGTTACTCGCAATCCAAGGTTCCACTGTACTTTTATATTGAGCACAAATTATACACAAACTTAGAATTCCCTGTGAATAAAGTATTACAGTACTAATGCTATCACTTTAAAATGAGAGGAATAAGGCGGATCTGTGATTTATAGCCAGGACCACTGTCAGGGTTCAGGGTTTGGGAACTTGTACTATATCTACGAAAGTCAAACAGAAAAAGTTATTGTGATTTTTATAACACTGAGTGAAATGTGTAAAGTGCTGTAAAAGGTTAAAAATGAAAAGTCATATTTATAAAGATATCAAATTGCTATTTGGTTTGCTTCAAATTACGTGTGAGTCAGATTAGATGAACAAATTATTTGGCAAATCAGGAACAATAAGCAGATTATTTGTAATGCTGTTTCCCATTAAAATTATTGGCTGTCTGTTTGTTTCCTTTGTGATCTTTACAGAAATAATAATTGTAGCAAAGATTACTGGGCCAACAGATGTGCTAATAGAAGGTGTTTCCTCTGCTTTGTTAAACTGTAAGGCGAGTGGGACCATACGCCATGCTGAATGGACGAAAGATGATCAGAAACTGTCAGCTAGTGACAGCATCACATTCTCAGATAATAACAGATCAGTGACGATCAGTCCAGTGAGAAGAGCAGAAAATGGTGTATACCAGTGTACATTTAGCAGCCCCATCAGCAGTGACAGTGCAAATTACAGACTAACTGTTAACTGTGAGTACAAATTTATTTCTGGTGCAGATTTGTTTTAAACTGAAGAAACATCTTAGCTTAATTTGACAAGTAGTGACTCTGTACTGTATGTTATAGTTGGACCAGATAATGTTATAATTAATGGACCAGATGCAGTGGAGGAAGAAAAAAGCCTGACCTTGTCATGTCAAGCTGAATCTGTACCAAATGCCTCGTACAATTGGAAATTTAATGGGACTTCAACTGAAGTCAATACAGCTGTATTTACTGTGGAGAAGACTAACTACTCACACACTGGAACCTATACCTGCACAGCCTTCAATTCTGTAACTGGACATGAAGATTCAGCATCCCATGTTTTAATAGTAAAAGGTAAAGGATTACTCTAAAATATTTAAACTCTAAAGTTCCAAATGTTTTAATTAAGGTTTCATAAAATATGTCAAATATTTGAGTCAAAATGCAAAAACAAGATTAGGACTATTCTGATCTCAAATGATTAATGGATCATTTAAATTAACCTATTCTAAATGACTTAATCTTTAGAAACAATAATAATTTTTAAGAATTAAAGATGTCACCAACACTATTAAATGTATGTTGCACTGTTCATACATTTATAATGCCGCTCAGAGTGCTTTATTGTGTTTAATGATGTGGACCTACAAAAGAAAATATAATGGAATCTTGGTGTGCTCGTATATCAACACACTTGTATATATCAAAGTGAATTTCCCCCATAAGAAAAGTAAAAATAAAACACATTAACTTGCAACCTTAACTGTGCATAAATCATAAAAAAAGAACTGTACTTATTATCTGGAAGATGAGTCATGTCAACTGGACTGCAGTAGTTCCTCCTATTCTCACCTTCCCTATTGTTCACATAACAAGCCTATACAAAAAACTTTAATTATTGCGGTTGATAAATATTTAACTGTAATTTGCTGTATTCCAGGTATTTTTGCATTAAAATACTTTTAGTCCATAAATGAAATGTGGAGAAGGCTAGCACTAAACAATTTTAAAACACAGTCTGGAACAAATCTGGCAAATGTTCAGAGATGTATGAAGTAAAAATGCTGATTTAAAACTGGTCCAATATGATTTCACTTTCTACTCTGTCAATATTTTACTACTGAATACAGAATTAGTTTTTTGTTGTGTAATAATACATTTACTTCACAACAGGATAAGAAGAAATCCTAGATCAATTTCTCAGTTTCTTGTAACCCGTTTCTTGTAATACATAATCGAAATACATTTTATATTTTAAATACTGTACATCATTCATTTAATACAATTGCTATTAATTTATTTAAGGAAAACAAGATTTTTAGATCTAGATCCAGAGGAAATCTCAAAATCTACAAAATTTTAAGCCTGTTCTTTAGCTGTGACTATGTCTTTTTAAAAGATAATCTGCTGGTTTTTGTGTTTTTATTTTCTAATAGAAAAAGGGACTGCAGGTGGAAATGGAAATTCCCTGTCTGCAGGAGCTATAGCTGGGATTGTGATTGCATTTTTATTAGGTCTTGCTGGAATTGCTGGTTTAATTTTCTACTTTATGAAAGCACAAGAGATGTAAGTAAAATGAACCATTCATTTCTCATCTACTTGGTATTTTAAATATGTATTATTTAAAAAGCAGCATTTGTTTAACACAAGTTTTAAACCTATATTTTGTAAAAGTTCTATAAGCTAGATGTCTGAATAAATTTTTTTTGTTATACATATTTTTGTTATAAATATAATTATTTACACAAGGGTCTACAAAAAAGCAGTTTTGTTTTTTAAGAATCACAAACATCTGGAGTTAAGGCTGTGCTCAATAGTTTGCATACCTTGGGAGAATTTGCAGGATGTGTATTATTTTTTAAAGAAAACATGAATGAGAAGGCAAAACTAATTTACTTTAATTTATTTTTAATTCATATACAGTATGACTCAAGTCAACATGTGCAGGATAATAGAATAGCACAATCATCAAACAAAACAGGACAATAAAGAAAATGAGGAAATAATCCCTGTTCAAAAATTTGCATACCTTTAGTTCTAAGTATTGTCACCTTTAGTATCAATGATGGCATGCAGTATTTTTTAATAATTGTGCATGTGTTTCTTATTGTGCCCATTTTTCTAGGCACAATGCTTCCAGTTCATGTAAATTGTTTGGTTGTCTTGCATCAGAGATCTTGCACTGACATCTCCCCAAAGTGGCTCAATGACATTGAGGTCAGGAGACTGTGATGGCTACTACAGAACCTTCACCTTTTTATACTGTAGCCATTGGAGGATCAAATTTGGATCATTGTCATGTAGTGTCCCATGTGTAGCTTTTGTGCAATATAATGTAAATTGTTTGCCAGTATTTCCTGATAAAATGTTCCATTCATTTTGCCGTAAAATTCTGATTAACTTCCCTGTGCCACTGGCGCTTCCACAGCCCCAAAACATGAGAGATCAACCACCATGCTTTACAGCGGGGATGGTGTACTCATTACCGTAAAAGTATGTTGATGCCTTTGTTGACCAATTTTGGTCTCATTACATATCATTTTGGTCATGGCTGCAGAAGCTTTGATGCTTGTCTGGGTGCTGTCTGGCATACTGGAAGTGGGCCTTTTTGTGGCATGGGCACAGTAACGGCTTTCTCCTGGCAACTCGACCATGCAGGTCATTTGTGTTCATGTACCTGCGTAATGTGCTCCTTAAAACAAAGACCAACGGCACATTTTTCCAGAGCAGTCTGTATTTCTCTCAAAGTTGTTTGTTTCGTTGCACCCTGAACAATTCTTCTGGCAGTAGTGGGTGAAATATTTCTTGGTCTAAGCTGACCATGGCTTAGTATCAACATAACCTCTTATTTTCCACCTCTTTATCAGATTTTGAACAGTACTGACTGGCATTTTCATGTGTTCACCTACGTTATTATGCAGGTCCATTGGAAATTCTTTTGTCTTCCCCATGGAACAATTACAAAATTGTACCCTACAATTGGTACAATTGTAACTCTCAGGTCACAGGTGTGGAAACATCCCTTTAATAACAATTTAAACCTGTGTGTGTGTGTGTGTGTGTGTGTGTGTGTGTGTGTGTGTGTGTGTGTGTGTGTGCGCGTGTGTGTGTGTCAAAGTGTGTATTTATAATTTGGCCAAGCATTCAAGCATGTGCAAACTTTTGATTGGGATTGTTTCTGTGATTTCCTTTATCATTGGGTTTATCATCAAACAACTATGTGATAATTAATGACTTCATGTGACCACTATCCTTAAATAAGAAAAAAATCTTTCTAAATGGCAATGTCTAACAATTTATTTCAGGGTATGCACAATTTTTATTGATAAGTATTGATAAGTATGTATTATAAGTATATATTATTCTAAGTAAGTATTATTACTAATAACTAGAGAGGTATGAGTGGTGATAATGTGAGTGGTGCTTGCTGCGGCAAAGCTTTTGAGTCATGCCAGCAACATGCTAAGCACTCCAGCATCATGTTAGAGACATTCTAATAATGCAGCTAGCAACATGCTAATATAGTTAACATAATGTTAGCAACATGCTAATAAGCTAAACATTATGCTAGCAACACGCTATGCACTCTAGCATCATGCTAGTTATGTTCTAATGATGTAGCTAGCAACATGCTAATATAGTTAGTATAATGCTAGCAACATGCTTATCAGCTAGACGTCATGCTAGCGACATGCTAAGCACTCTAGCATCATGTTAGCGACATTCTAATCATGTTATTCGCAAAATGCTAATATAGTTAGCATCATTCTAGCGACATGCTAATGTTGTTAGCATCATGGTGACAACATGCTAATATAATTAGCATAATGCTAGCGACATGCCAATATTGTTAGTCTAAAGCTAGTTACATGCTAATCGTGTTAGCAACATGCTAACAGCTTGCTAATGATGTTGCTAGGGGGCGTGGCTTATGAGCAGCATAATAAATGCTATAGTACGTGACTCTACGATAGTCTCTAGTACTCTACGATAGTGGGATCCACAGTTAAATTCAGTTTTAAAGCCCCTATGGAAGTTACAATTTTATGTTAATTGACCCCTGCTCGGGCAGTTTACCACTCGCCCATTAGATAAGTCATGGCAAGCCCCCATTGCCGAATAAGCCCCACGATTTGACACCTCTTTTATGGGTGTATGACAAACAATACAGTACTAGTTACGCTCCAAAATCCCCATTATAATTCACTGGGGCAAATTTGGGTGCCTCTTGCCCCCCGAGGGTAAAACCTATACCCTCTTGCAGGGTATGTTCTGTCAGGGCTTACAAGGCTCTTCAAATGTGGTAAATTTGAGATTTCTACCAAATTCTCACTCTACGCTTCAATCCGTCAAAGTTGGTCTCAATGTTAAGTCTATGGGACTTTTAGAAAAGTCATAGCACCCCATTCCAAATAACACCTTAATAATGGGTCTACAACAAACAGTGCGGGACTAGTTATGTGCCAAACTTTGGCACTGAAGAAGAAAAAAAAGGGGAAAATAATTCTTCGCTTCGCAAGCACCTCTAATTACACCTCTAATTCAGATTTTTATAGCAATGAACAAAATTTGAAAGAAACTTAATTCTTTATTAAAAATGTCATGACCTAATCTATTTAAGATTTATGTCAAATGAATATTGTGTATCTATCTTGTTCAAGGCCAAGAATAAAGTCCAAAGGGAAAAATCAGAATGAAGGTATGTGTGATGATAAGATTAAAAACCAGACAAGAAGTTGATGGCAAAATAAACTGACATTTTATTGTCATTGCTAATATTGCCTATTTGATAATAATAATAATAATAATAATAATAATAATAATAATAATAATAATTAAGTAGGGTGAGACAATTAAATGACAGTTCTGGTATATTTTGTTGTCTCATACACCTTACCATACACATATTTTACTACAAGCTTGTTATGTACTTGTCTTTATTCTTTCTATAAAGCAACACATAATGCACAGCAAGAGGTAAGTCCTGTTCTTTATTATAATAAATAAACATTATTATACTTTTCTTATTATTATAAATTATACATATAAAGGAAATTCAAAAGAAGAGAGTGTGATTAAAATTTGATGCTTAAAGGTTTTCTGATGGATGGAAAAACATAACACTAATATATTTAAACAATATCACACTTGAGATCGTCTCGGGTTACTTAGCTGTAACCCTGTTCCCTGATAAAGCGGGAACGAGATGCTGCGTGAAAACGCTATGGGAACATTTCTTTGTTCTCCGGTTGTGAAGCCTGTGTATGTCAAAACCGCCGAATACTTCGGCTTATAACCTCTGCCAGGTGACGTCACCGAATAAGGTACACCTGCAGGTTATAAATAGAAGTGAACCGGAAACATCCTCAGGTCAATTTTGTCTGAAGGACGTCCAGGCACGCCAGCAGTGCGGCATTGAAACGCAGCATCTCGTTCCCGCTTTATCAGGGAACTGTCACAGACAAACGGAGATGGACCAGAAGACTAGCAGTTAGCCCTGTAGCGTAGATTGTAAACCCAAACGCGGAAGTAGCGCAAGTAGGCAGGATAACCACGCTGTTTATTTTTAGAACTCTCTCGGAACGAGAGCAAGAGCTTACACAAATAAACCCGCATTCTAATAATACACACTCAATCGAAAGCGAAACCCAAGAAAGTGAGTACTCACGATTAGGCGGACAGAGCGTCGGCGATAGCATGGGTAACTCAATGACTGAGCGATGTAAAGCGCCATATTGTCTCCTTTTATGCTTCCTGAATCGCGACCGTCTTACTTCCGGGTCCTCGTGCCGGCCGCGTTAGGAGTGCGCATGACAGGAACAAGGTTACAGCTAAGTAACCCGAGACGTTCCCTTTCAAAAGCTACACTCGATGCTGCGTGAAAACGCTATGGGAACGAAAATACCAACGCTGCCGCACTGCAAGTGTCTGCACAATAGCCAAGGAGGTCTCAGACCTAGTTCTGGGATGCTGACTCAAGGATCCGCGAGTCCGGAGTAGCATTGACATCCAGACTATAAAATCTAACAAACGTGTGTGGAGAGGACCAGCCTGCCGCATCACACACCTGCTGCAGGGGGACACCTCTTGCAAGAGCAATTGATGAGGCAATCCCCCCTCCATCTCTCACCCAGTGTGACAGAGTCTGTCTAGTGGCGTCCGCCTCACGGTTGCGACCCCCATGGCAAATAAAGAGCTGCTCTGACTTACGCCACTGGCTAGTGCGGTGGACGTAAATCTGAAGAGCACGTACTGGACACAGTGAAGTCTTTCCTGCTCCGGAGCTGTGAAAGGCGGAGGACAGAAGGCTTCATGAATGACTGGGTGCATGATCGAGAATGGGAAGATAGTTCGGTTGAGGTTGAGTTTGACTAGCCCAGGGGCAAAGTCTAGGCAGGATGGGGAGACTGACAGAGCCTGCCGATCCCCAATCCTCTTCAAAGAAGTAATAGCCATAAGAAAAACCATCTTAAGAGACAGAAGCCTGACAGTCGCTGACACTAGTGGTTCGAAAGGGGTGTCAGCCAGGCCTTCGAGTACGATAGCTAAGTCCCACGAAGGGACCGTCACTCTAGTGGGTGGCCTCAACCGTTTAGCTCCATGAATAAAACGGGCAACTAAATGGTGCTTCCCCACAGAAACCCCTTCAGTCAGAGCATGACAAGCCGAAATAGCGGCTATATATGTTCTGAGAGTACTAGGGCATAAGCCCAAGGACAACTTTTCTTGCAGAAACTCCAGCACTGAAACAATCTGGCAGTGAACTGGGTCTACATGTCTTGCCATGCACCAATTTTCAAATAAACTCCATTTGAGGGCATAAGTTCTTCTAGTGGAGGGAGCCCTGGCACTTAAAATGGTTTCAATTACGCTGGCTGGAAGACCAGCATCTCTTAGTTGGTCCCCTTTACGGGTCAAATGTGAAGGTTCCAGAGCTCGGGCCGGGGATGAAATATTGTCCCCTGCGCCTGAGACAGAAGATCCCTCCTCACTGGAATCACCCAGGGTGAGCCGTCGAGGAGAGATATTAGATCCAAGAACCACACTTTGGTCGGCCAATGGGGCGCTATCAATAAGAGGTGCAAACCCTGTTGACGGACCCTCGCCAGGACTCCTGGGAGCAGAACTATCGGTGGAAATGCATAAAGGCGTAATCTGGGCCATGTGTGGGCCATCGCGTCCAGACCCGGGGAGCTGGAGGAGTCAGAGAGTAATAAAGGGGACATTGTGCCATTTTGCGAGGCAAAGAGGTCCACCTCTGCTACATAAAATTTTTCCCGACTACTTCGGGGAGGAGTTTCCATTCCCCATGTGTCACAGCTTGTTTGGATAGCAAGTCCGCTCCTACATTCATATGCCCCAGAATGTAAATCGCCCTGAGGGACAGGAACTTGTCCTGTGCCCAAAGCAGAACCTGGTGCACTAGCTTGTTCAAGCGGCGCGAGCGCAGTCCACCCTGGTGATTTATGTACGAGACTACCGCAGTGTTGTCCACCTGCACTAGGACATGGTAGCCTTGAGCCGTGAGGGAAGCGTCTGTCATTAGCATCTTGCGACAACAAGATGGACCTAAAGTGGGACCCAAAGTCAGAAACCGGGGTCTGAACCACATAGAAAGGGTACAAAGCCCCTGACGCGTAACCCTTTTTAGCCTCTGGGGATTGGCCCTTGAATGAAATCCCCTGGCTCTTAGCCACAGCTGAAACGCTCTCATGTGCAGAAGGCCCAAAGGTATCAGGATGCAGCTGCCATGAGGCCTAGAGATCTCTGAAAGTGATGAACAGTCACCTTCTGGCCTACCTTGATTTCCTTCAGGGTGTTGAGAATGGATTCGACACGAGCAGGAGACAGCTGTGCCCGCATTGTGACCGAATCCCATGTGACACCTAAATATGTTGTCCTCTGAACAGGAAAGAGAACGCTCTTCGTGGCGTTGAGTCTCAATCCTAAAGAATGGAGATGAGCTAGGATGACATTTCGATGTCGAAGCGCTAGCTCCTGAGACTGAGCCAGAATCAGCCAGTCCTCTACGTAATTCAAAATACGGAAGCCCTGGAGTCGTAAAGGAGCCAGGGCCGCATCCATGCATTTTGTATATGTGCGGGGTGACAGAGCTAGGCGAAATGGAAGGATCCGATACTGGTAAGCTTCGCCTCCGAAAGTGAAACTCAGGAACTTCCTGTGCTGTGGCAATATTTCTATATGGAAATATGCGTCCTTGAGTTAGATTGTCACAAACCAATCCTCTGGTTGGATTTGAGAAACAATCATCTTGACAGTCAACATTTTGAATCTGAATTTCCATAGATAGCGGTTCTCAGTGCTCAGTCCGGTTTCACGGAAGTGGAGGCCACGCCATTGAAACGTGAAGGACGATGTGCAAACTGAATCCTGTAGCCTGTGGCTACAGTCTTTTGTACGCAAGGAGATACGTATGGCAGTAGTTTCCACGCTGCCAGCTTCTCCGAAAAGGGCACGAGTTTTGACACTTCGGCTGGATGGGGGGGGTGTTAGGTGTTCGGTATCCTGAAGTGTGGCAGGAGATGACGGAACACCCAACATTTCGTTGGAGACCGACGATCCCCGAAACTCCAGTGGTGGTGGGGATTGAACACCGGCCTCCTGGGAGTGCCAGTGAGGAGGCCCTATTTTGTAAAGGAAATCCAGGCGCCCCTCCCTGGGGGGAGACACCCCCATGACCCCGGGCGCATGAGCCTCAGGACTTCCTCTTTGAAGAGAGGAAGCTCCTCAGGTCCGGTCTTTTTGAGGCAGATTGAGAAGAGCTCTTCTGCACCTCACGCCTAATAGGGGCCTGGTCAGGACCGGGTGGCCGACAGTCCGCGGCAGGGAAGAAACCTTCCAAAGGCCTGTTCGTATAACTTCGCCTCCCGAAACCTAGTGGCGACGGAATTAACCAAAGTCGCTAAAAGAGGCCGGAAGGCGAGACGGGGGCATTAAGGAGGATAGCACGATCCCTATCCTTGATGCCTCTCCATGGATACCATGGCAGCCATAGAACAGCCAACATCACGGGCCGTCTGCTTGATTGCACGGAGAGACAGGTCTGTGGCTCAGCGTAGCTCTGCAAACACCCTCTCATCAATAGCCCCGCCGGTGCTCAGGTCCTTCAGCATGTCAGCCTGGTAGGCCTGCAAAACCGCCATGGTGTGCAGTGAAGCACCAGCCTGACCCGCTGCCTGAACAGCTTTCCCCACCAAAGCAGATGTCAATCTACACAGCTTGGAGGGGAGAGTAGGATTTTTTAGGGAGGATGACGTCCCAGGAGAGAGAGCCCGCAAGCGTCTCTTCTATCTGGGGCATCATCATATAACCGCATGCTTTCGCAACAACGATATTCGAATAAGTCTAAGTCGATGGCACGCGATGAATACGGCTTGCTCCATGAAAGAGTTAACTCGTCATGTAGGTCACCAAAGAAGGGGAGAGATAGACGTTTAGGCTCCTCCCCCTGGCCACCCGACAGAAACCTGTCGTCTAATTTCGAGCGCTTGGGGGAATCTTGCTTCTGCGGCCAATCGATATGCAATCGCTCGACTGCTTGCATTATAACCTCCAATAATTCCTCATAAGCTCTGTCAACACTGGAGGAGCGTTGTGAGGAGGCTACTTCCATAGAAGCGAGAGAGGAAGATTCTTCCGCTCCTTCACATGAAGCGCCAGAGCACGCTTGAGAAGCGGAAGCTAAAACTTCCTGATTCGGAGAGGGCGCGAGAGAAAGGGGGAATTCCGTCTTGTGCGCGTCTGCCAGATCAGCATGCAAGCCCTAGGAATGCGCCACGGCTCGCGGTTTCTCTTTAAAGAAAGCGAGCCACGCGCGAGGCACCTTAGTAGGGAGAAAATTGCAATACTCATTCTCCCTGAAGCCCAAAGCGAGCGTGTTCTTCCCCCAAGCACTTGAAACAAAATTCGTGGAGATCGCACTCCGAAAGAGATCTATCACACGGAGACATGCATCTCTTAACCAACTCCGCCATATCGGTGAGTTAATGCTGTTATTTTTTTCTTTTGCTTTTGTTATTGCTTGCACAAGACAAAAAGATCTGAGGATGTTCCCGGTTCACTCCTATTTATAACCTGCAGGTGCACCTTATTCGGTGACGTCACCTGGCAGAGGTTATAAGCCGAAGTATTCGGCGGTTTTGACATACACAGGCTTCACAACCGGAGAACAAAGAGATGTTCCCATAGCGTTTTCACGCAGCATCGAGTGTAGCTTTTGAAAGGGAACATGCTGTATTGCTGCATACTGTATAGCATGGTCATGATGCGTTTGTAGGAATGATGGCACAGCCCGAGTGCTGGAGGCATCATAAACGTGCAATATTCAGCAGTACAGCATGACCTCAAATGTGATATTGATTTTATAGAACAGTTCCTCCAGCACATCGCTTATCAATAGATTATAATTTGTTTCTTTATGTAATCAATCATTTTACCCTGTCAACACATCCTTCCACGACTGGCAAAACTAACAACCCGCAACTGGCAGAGCTGGTGACCGACAGTTATCAGCCGACATTTGGTATAAAGAACAGGGCTGAAAGTAGTTTTAAATTCTTACTGGTAGTAAGGGAGGAGAATAAACCAAGGAAATGGTGGACGGTCCTGTAAATCTTAAAACACTTATTTAAGACTTATTTAAAACACTTAAACACTTATTCAACTTTAGAATATCAGCTCTGTTAAAGTCTGTGTCCTGAGATTGGTTCCAAAAGAGCATTAAATGAAAAGCTAATTTCCTATTTATGTCACTGATAACCAAGTAGCGCCGTTGATCAGGGAGGAGAGAGATTTGCAATTCAGCCTTGTGTTAGGAGCTAAGTAGTTAGCCTTTTAGCTGTAAATAAAAGAACACTCATAATTCAGATGCAATCAGATGTAATCGACTAAAACAATTAATAAAGAGTCAAAGTGTTTTTTTTTTTTTTACATGACATAACATTATCAGATGTATTTTCTTTCTGTACTTTCAGGACCATGTGAAAGTGCTCCTGTAACTATGTTGAATGTGGCTTTGGTCTCTACTCAGTATGGCAGACAATATTGACCTACTTTCACCCATACTGCGACCAGCAATTAGTGTAATTAGCAGTTGTAGAACATGGGGAATGTAGTTAAACATCCCTGTGGTGTTACCATCCATTATCACCACTCGTGGAAATTAGGCTTGTGTTAGACGCTTGTTAGTTTGGTACCTCGTGTTACAAAAACAAAACAACATGGAAGAGGCAATTCAGAATAACTTTGAAGCAACATAATGTTATCAGCTGTGTTTTCTGGCTAAAAGTGCTTCTGTGACTGGTTTTGAAAGTAATTTTTGGCAGACAGCTGCTCTCTCCTCTTTCCAGTACTGTGGACAGTAATGACCAACTTTATTATTAGAACACCTGTAACATGTGATACATGTAGTCCCAGTGCTGTTCTGTATTATTATCACCACTTGTGGAATGCTTCTCATCCAGTCAGATTATTTGGACAAAAATAACTGTTGTATAATCTTTAATAATTTGGTCTTTCTCTCACCAGTAAAGCTTGGATGAGGGCATGTGAAAATTTGAAGAAGCTGCCAATTTATCTAATTATTTCCAAAAAAGTCATGTTTGTTCTACACTATTGCTACACAGCAACATATTTAATAACCCTAATAATGCTAATTATGCTAACTCATAGTCAACTGATCAGTTATAATGATAAAGTTAAATAAAGTTTACTAAATATTCCCTGAGTGTATTTATTACTAGCCAATTTACTCTGTTATTTTATTATTAGGATTCACACTATGTAAATGTGACTGGAGTGATAATGAGTAGCAATGACACTAAAATGGGTCCCACTGCTCAACCTGATCAGGTAAGCAGACTATTCAGTTCATTTGTAATCCCTCGTTAATTTAATCTCAGCCCCAATGTTGATAAAGCTAGCTATTGATATACTGACTATTGACATTTAAATACTGCATATTTAATTGATCTATTACTAATTATCTAGGACCCAATATATGAAAACTGATGGGTAGAAATCTGTCCAGGTTTATGACTTTGAGGATAATGAGGTAAGGAGTTTTACTTTAATTAGTTTAGAACATGAAGTTTACTCAAACTATTTAATTGGAGAAAAAATGAAAGAACACTGATGTATTGTCAACTCAAAAATCACCCATGCAATTAGTCATATTTGTACAATATTGCATTATCATGTTGGGCAAATTTTGCTTTTGACACAGAATATCAGCTCAACTAAGATTTGGATTGATACAAGAAATTGACACAATTTTCTAAATAAGTGACATTTCAGACATAAAATGGCGAAATGTTGTCAACAACATACATTACCACATTCAGTTTAGTAACAGTTGCAAAAGTTCATTACATTGAAACTGTTACTACACTGACTGTGGGCTCTCAACGCATTGACAAACATTTGGCCACATTGTGTTTGAAATGTCAATACAATGTCAGTGGGGTGATGCAAAAAGAAAAAAAAATTCAAAGCTGATTTTTGTAAATATTTTCAATTTTTTCAGTATTAGTAGACAAAAATCACATTGTATCACATGTTTAATCATACTGTATGTAAATTTGTGTGGTATAACATCACACTTTTAACACTAAGCTTTCCCTCAGAACTGCATCATTCATTATTCACAGGAGCTCACTTGGACTCATTTGAGGGCAACAGTTCTATCTGTACCATCAATGTTGCTTGGAAGTACTGTATTTAGTAAGCTTATTTTGAGGGATGCCTTCATGAACAAGTTCCAAACTTAAAAGACAACAAACCACAACTCATACTCTATGTAGTGTTTACACAGTATATGATGAGAAATATACTCAATTAATATTTTATGACAGGCCAATGTTCTGCTTTTATTTGCTTTCTGATAAATACAGATAGTAAAATATTTATAAATAATTCCATAAGATGTTGTACATGCATCATGCTGTTTTTATTTCATAACTTAGTTAAAAGATTTATTAAGTGCAAACATTTATGATCTACTTTTGTAAGCCATGTGTGTGCAGAATGTGTAAGGAAATTATTTAAAGAAAGACTGGAAGGGTTTTTTCTTTAAAAACATTTTTTACACCTGTTTTACATTTAATTATAATTGAACATTCAAATATATTAGTGATTCTGTAAATATTTTCTACTGTATATTCAGACATCAAAGGCAGGGCAATAAACTTTGCTTTTAAAAGAAAAAGAAAGAAAGTTACGCACTGAGTTTATTTTTTGTTTATTTCTTCTTCTTTCGCTTATTTTATTATTATTATTATTATTATTATTATTATTATTATTATTATTATTATTGATGTATTTCCTTGATGTATTTTGTCGTAGTTTCCTAGAGCAGACCTGAAGTTTTTTTTTTTTTTTTAATAATTCAGAATCATATTTTGAGCTCTACTTTAAGGCAAGTTATATGCATTACATAAAAAGGAAGTAACATCCCAGCTTTAAGTAATTTTCTAATAGTCTTTATTAAATACTGCCAGTGCACTATAGTGTCCAAATACTCTATACCTTTCGTTGCCTTTATTTTTTGCCTTTTTATCCCCTTTCAAACAGTTACCAAAATTATAATATTTGTCATCTGTAGACAACTGAATGCCATTTTAAGAAGCAAACAAACAAATAAAGCAGACATTTTCCCCACATTTTGTACTTGCTTCAGAAAGACAGGAGAGAGGAAATACATGTGCATTGTCCTGATTAAACAAAAGGGTTCTAGCGGACAAGAGCCGTCTGGATGTATATTTGTATGGATACAGGATATAGAAAGTGTTACCACATAAGGCGTCAAGGAAGCACAGTGAGGGGGCTGTTCTCAGGGCACAGGAATCTTCTTATTAGATTATAATATCTTACAATGGTCAGAAGGGGACTCATGAGGCACACATGTTGACAGTAGGCACATGAATCTTACTCAGATCACTTCTAAATCCAGAATAACTTAAGAATCATAAATAATATCCTGTTTGACCACATTTTAGTCTCAAATCTTTCCCAGGATACATTCCATGAGCTAGTTTTAGGTGCCTGAACAAAAGTAAAGCTGTACCGAAGGATGAAGTGCAGAGAAAACACAACAGCATTTTAGCTGCCTAAGCTAAACTGCTTGTTCAGCTCTCTGACTCTTGGACTTTCTTCTGTTGTGCCTACATCAATATTGTAAATAGTAGTCTGCAAAAATGTGTACAGGCTGGACAGGGCATCATCATATTTTACACTGAACACAAAGTGGGACCTGAACAGCTCATCAAATGCCCAAGGATGTGCATGACTGACATGGAAGAAACTTTCTATCCACGACTATATAAAAGCTGGAAACCTGTGCTTTTGAAGGTCCTCTGGCCAGGAGATATGGCTGGGGGTTTCCTACAGTTTAAAAAGTGATCCTCAAGGCTCTGGCAGGACTGAAACACCAGATGATCTATTGCCTCTCCAATACTGACCTTTTTGGGTCGGTTCCTTCCAGTTGGTTGTGGAGTAAGAAGATGCATCCAAACATGAAGACAAGACATGTCGCTGTCCCACTCTGCAGACAGTGTTAAGGAGGTAAATACTAATATTTGGAACCATATGTTATAAATTAAGTACTCCAATTCCATTAGCCACTCGTTCCATTAACGACTGGTTGAGTGTGTAAACAGACAGGAGGTAATCTATACGCACATTGTGCAAGCTGCTGATTTTTTGAAAATGAGAGACTCATCAGCAGTGCTAGACTCTTCATGCAAGTCCGCTTTCAGCTGTTTTTCCAGAAGATGAGTCTCTTTGAGGGCTCTGACCTCCCTGATAACCCTGGTGGTTAATTTTTCAAGGAATCTGGAAGCAGCATCTACTCCAAACATCAAGTCTTGTAATATGTAAAAATAAATAAATAAATAAAATAATAATAATAATAATAATAATAAATTCCTGATTGCTGGTCATCTGTGAAACCAAATGTTCTTTGTGATGTGGCCAGCTCCACTCTGCTCTGGGATATAGTGGTGGTTTTGGACTGGACAGTTTTGACTCCAAGAAGTCCTTTGTTGCTCTGAATGTCATAGAAATGTTCCTAAAAACATGAGTCCTAATTTGAGTGCAGACAATATCAAGTTTTTGTCCTATTTAGAGAATATATATTTATACACAAAATATCAAACAATCAATGTCTAACCACTGTCATTATTTTACACTACAGTTACAATGCAAACTTGCATTTCTCTTTTTTGAGTATGGGTCCTGGGGAAGATGGAGATGGGAAGAGTGACACAAATCCAAGGGCATGAAACTACTTTGTTGCTTTACTTACAGCTCTCCTGAGAAAGCACGAGTATAGTTTGTGATAAGATTCAAAACACCTTTGAAAATGAGAAACTCATGGAATTAACATCAGGCCTCTTACCCTTCCTTTTCCATGCATGTGAGATACAATATAATGATGTTCACCATTAATTGCCTGGTGGAATCTTTCAAACTCCCAGTTTCTTCATACTCTTGGATGACAGTAATCACTGCTGGTTTGGAAGTCAGAATCTGCTCCACTCCATATAAAACATAAAACAATAAATAACAACAAAAGTAAGGCATCATTTTTAATAAAAAAATATTTTAATCCATTGATTACATGAGATCAATTATATACAAAATAAAAATCCTATTTTTAGTTCTTTGTTTTGTTATTATTATTTTTGTATTTAAGCTTGCTTTTCAAGTAATGCCAACTCAAAAGGTATGTGTAAAAGTAAGTAGGTAAGTAATAAATTTTGATTTCTTGCATGGGTACTGTCCATGACAGGTTAAATTATTTGACATCCAGCATCACTTGTGTCACTGCACTGACTGCTGATGGTCGAGACAACGTATCCGTTAGACTTGGGAGGAGGCCTTTCATTTTTTGATCTACAGTTTAAATTCTGCCTGTGGATTCCACCCTTCCTTAAAATAATCTTGCTTCAGTCTGTGCTTTTCTTTAGCACTATAGATATTAGTAAAAGTGTTTGTTTTATAGAACATTTCGAGTTTTGATTATGTTTAGATAGAAATCCCATCTAGTGAAGATATTAAAATCAGTCACATTTTTTATGTATTTTTGTGTGCCAGCAGAATGAAGCAAAAAAATATTTTACAGATCACAATTTGACCCAGTAGACCAGATGGTTATTTTATTCTAAACAACAATGAACAGGATTATAATACAACAATCCTGTTTACCACAAGATGTCAGACTGTCAGGTCTGAGCATTCAGACATGTTCTTAGATGATTCTGCTGTCATGAGATCTGAAATCAACATAAGTCCAACTCAATGTGGAGTTTTAACTATATTTTTTAATTGTTATTTAGGATAGGATATCAGACAATACTGCAAAACTTTAACTTTTTTCTCCAAGAGTGAACATATCAATCGTGTGTATCAGAACAAACAAAACATTGCATTTACTTACCCTTATCAGTATACATGACAAAACACACTTCCTTGACTGCTGCAAGTTCTGGAAAGACATCCTTAACAAAATAAGAAACCAAAAACAAAATATATAAGCAATAAGAATTTGAGCCCAACTCCTCAAAAACAAGCCCACATCATAATCCCCCCTCCACCAAACTTTACACTTCGCACGATGCAGTCAGACTAGCACCGTTCTCCTGGCAATCGAAAAACTCAGACTCGTCCATCACATTGCCAGAGAGAGAAGCATGATTCGTCACTCTGCCCTAGAATCCAGTGACAGCGTGCTTTACACTACTGCATCTGATGCTTTGCATTGCACTTGGTGATGTCAAGGCTTGGATCCAGCTGCTCGGCCATGGAAACCTATTCCAAGCAGCTGTTTCCATAAAGCAGCCATAAAGCTCTCTACACACTGTTCTTAAGCTAATCTAAAGGCCATATGAAGTTTGGAGGTCTGAAGCTTATGACTACAGATTGTTTTGGCAACCTCCGTGCACTATTCGTCTTAGCATCCGCTAACCCCACTCTGTGATTTTACTCACACATGGGTGAGGTGCTGTCGTTCCCAATAGCTTCCACTTTGTTTTAATACCACCAACAATTGACTGTAGAAGATTTAGTAGCGAGGAAATTTAACATCTGGACTTATTGTACAGGTTGTATCCTATCACGGTATCATGCTGGAATTCACTGAACACCTGAGAGCGACTAACTCTTTCACAAATGTTTGTAGAAGTGGTTTGTAGAAGAAGTCTGCATGCTCTTTGTGCTTGATTTTATAGACCTGTAACCATGGAAGTAATTGGAAGACCTGAATTTAATGATTTGGATGGTTGAATGAATACTTGCCAATATAGTGTATATTTAAAATGTTGATTTTGAGTTTAATCTTAAAATCTTGTTTATACTGCTTCTGCAGGAAATGCAGGAAAAAGTATTATACAAACAATTAATACTCAATAAACTATTACAGTGGAACCTTGGATTACAAGAATACTTTGTCCTGAAAGTGTGTTCATATCTCAAAACACTTGTATATCAAAGCAAATTTCTCTCATAAGAAACAATAAAAACTGAGATTATTCGTTCCACAACCCAAAAAAGATCTATATAAAAATAATTAATACAACATACAAAGTAAAAATAAAACAAATTAACCTTCAACCTTTGAAACTTTACCTTTGAAAAAGTAAAAATACATCCCGACGGATTAATGTTTCAGTTAGTGTTTGTGCGCGCACCCGCTGGGTATGTGTGTGCGCGTGTGAAGCTAAAGTAACACATTAGCCCCCTCAAATAAAAGAGGAGCGAGGGCTACTGTGTAAGATGAGAGGAGGGAGGGGGGAGGGAGTTATTCCTCTCATAATCCTCATTTTACTTTAGCTTCACACACATGCACACACATACACAGCACAAACACTAAGGGAAACATTTATCTGTCTGGATTTATTTTTACTTTTTTCAAAATAAATAAGGTTGCAGGTTAATTTGTTTAATTTTTACTTTATATTTTGTATTCTTTATTTTTATACATTAATTTTTTTGGGTTGTGGAATCTGAGTTTTTATTATTTCTTATGGGGAAAATTTGCTTTGTTATATGAGTGTTTTGATATACAATCATGCTTCAGGAACGAATTATGCTCATAATCCAAGGTTCCACTGTAACCTTCAATCTATTCCTGTAGGTAATTTGTCAAGTCAAGTCAAGTAGACTTTTATTGTCATTTCAACCATATACAGTTCAGTACACAGTGAAACGAAACAACGTTCCTCCAGAACCAAGGTGCTACATACATGCAATGACATAAATGAACAACACAACATAAATTAACAAGGCAGATTTTTATCTTTTTAAGTTGAACTAAAACTATCAATTTCTATACAAAAAAGAGACAACAATAGACAACAGACAACAAAGTGCACGTGCAAATGTGCAAACAAAGAGCTACATGACAACACAACAATGTAACACAACAATGCAACACGTTACAGTAAAGAAATACCTTTTTAGTGATAAGGTATGAGTTGAGGTAGTGGAGAGAGCAGCAAGTAAACAATTTACATTGCGTTCAAAAATATTGTGTGCAAATAGCAAAGTGAAATAAATATTGTGCAAATATTGCAAAGAGCAGTTCAGACAGGTAGAACAAATTAAGGTGGTTGTAGATCAGTGTGATTGTGCATGTGTGTGTTTATTAGTTCAGTCTGGATGTTATTTAGTTCGTCTGTTTTAGTGATTTGTGTGTGTGTGTGTGTGTGTGTGCGTGTGTGTGCGTGTGTGTATGTGTGTGCGCGTGTGTGTTTATCAGTCCAGTCTCTTTGTGTTGAGGAGACGGCTGGCTTGTGGGTAAAAACTGTTACATAGTCTGGATGTGAGTGCCCGAATGCTTCGGTACCTTTTTCCAGATGGCAGGAGGGTGAAGAGTGTGTGTGATGGGTGTGTCCTGTGAGCCACAATGCTGGTGGCTTTGCGGATGGCGCATGTGGTGTAGATGTCTTCGATAGAGGGGAGAGAGACCCCGATGATCTTCTCAGCTGACCTCACTATCCGCTGTAGGGACTTGCGGTCTGATATGGTACAATTCCCAAACCAGACAGTGATGCAGCTGCTCAGGATGCTCTCGATAGTGCCCCTATAGAAGGTGGTGAGGATTGGTGGTGGAAGCTGTGCTTTTCTCAGCCTTCTCAGGAAGAAGAGACGTTGTTGGGCTTTCTTATGCAGAGAGCTGGTGTTGAGAGACCAGGTAAGATTTTCCTTCAGGTGGACACCCAGGAATTTCATGCTCTTGACGATCTCCACAGAAGAGCCGTCGATGCTGAGCAGAGAGTGATCGCTCCGTGTCCTCCTGAAGTCAACAATCATCTCTTTTGTCTTATCGACGTTCAGAGACAGGTTGTTGTCTGTACAGTCCGTTAGCCTCTTTACTTTCTCCCTGTACGCCGACTTGTCATTCTTGCTGATGAGACCCACCGGCGAACTTGATATGATTGAAGCTGTGTGTCGCTACACAATCATGAGTCAGCAGTGTGAACAGCAGGGGACTGAGCACACAGCCCTGGGGGGCCCCAGTCCTCAGTGTGGTGGTGCTGGAGGTATAGCTTCCGATCCGCACTGCCTGAGGTCTTTCGGTCAGGAAGTCCACGATCCAGTTACAGAGGGAGGTGTTCAGACCCACAGGCTCAGCTTCCCGATCAGGTGTTGGGGGATTGATTGTATTGAATGCTGAACTGAAATCTATGTACAGCATTCTGACGTAAGTGTCCTTCTTGTCCAGGTGTGTCAGTGCCAGGTGGAGTGTGGTGGAGATGGCGTCGTCCGTCGAACGGTTTGAATGATACGCGAACTGCAGGGGGTCCAGTGAGGGAGGCAGCAGGGTCTTGATGTGTCTCATGACGAGCCGCTCGAAGCACTTCATGATGATGGGTGTGAGTGCAACAGGGCGGTAGTCATTGAGACAGGGCACAGTAGACTTCTTCGGCACGGGGACGATAGTGGTAGACTTAAAGCATGTGGGAATGACGGCGCTGCTCAGAAAGATGTTGAAGATGTCGGTGAGAACATCTGCCAGCTGTTCTGCACATTCTCTGAGCACTCTGCCTGGGATGTTGTCTCGTCCAGCAGCTTTACGGAGGGTTGACACTTCGTAGAGTTTTCCTCACATCAGCCGTGGTGAAACACAGTATCTGGTCGTTCGGAGGAGAGGAGGTCTTCCTTGCCGTCACGTCGTTCTGTATGTCGAACCGTGCGACTATTTGTAAAATTTGTGTTTCGTTCCTATGTTCTGTAAGTAGCATCAGTAAAGCTGTTTATCTTCAACCTGGAAAAAATAGGAAATATGTTTTCTTTACATGATGATGATAGACTAATAGATTATTTCATAAGCTTTAGATTAGACATTAATTTAATAATTGTAGTTAGTCCTATTAGACTACCGTATCTATAGTAATAATGACACACTCCTGTTTGCTATTTCTGTAACTTTTTCCCCTTTTGGATATGCCCAATTCATACTGGCAAACTATATCTTCATGATGCTTACTCCGTTTTTGACTCACTTCCCAAGGCAACAGATGACCTCTGTTTTGAAAGTCCAAGAATTTGAACTTTTCAAAAACAGTTTATGACCAACACATGCCCTTGCTCCAATCTTTATATATATATATATATATATATATATATATATATATATATATATATATATATATATATATATATAAAGATTACACATGCTCATTGTGAGACATTTTTCAGGAAAGCTGAACTGCTTACCGCCCTGCTGTATCTTAAAAATTTTTTAGCATCTTCAATATCTTCTAAAGAAAGGTGTAATTGCATCTTACCATTCCCAATCTACAATCAGAAAAACCCATTAAAAACCTCAACATACAATTTCACTTGTCACCTTCAACATCAAGTCAGCACTGCTAAGAACACTTCTCTTTTAATCTACAGAAACATTATTTTCGCATTGTGGCACGGTGGTGTAGTGGTTAGCACTGTCGCCTTGCACCGCCAGGGTCCAGGCTCGATTCCTGTCTCTGTGTGCATGGAGTTTGCATGTTCTCCCCGTGCTTGGTGGGTTTCCTCTGGGTACTCCAGTTTCCTCCCACAGTCCAAAGACATGTAGATTAGACTAATTGGCATTCCTAAATTGCCCGTAGTGTGTGAATAAGTGTGTGTGTGTGTGTCTGTGCCCTGCGATGGACTGGCACCCTGTCCAGGGTGTACCCTGCCATGTGCCCTAAGTCTCCTGGAATAGGCTCCAGGCCCCCTGTGACCCTGAATACAAGTGGTATAGATGATGAGTAGTGACATTGTGTCTACTTATCATTGGCCTGTTCTAAGCTACTCTCTATTGTCTGCTGCTGTTGCTATACTGAAGTTTCAGTTCAAAATGTTTCATAAACAGTTCCAGTGGCCACTGAGAGATTATGAGCACTACAGTATATGCTCTGACCAAGCAAACAAAATACATGCATTTATGGAGACATCTTCACTTTACACACATGACCCGAGGTGGGAAATGAGCAAATAACAAGGGATGGCACCACATCCAGGGTCCCCTTTGTGCCCTGAGTTCTGTGGAATAGGCTCCAGCACCCCATAAACCTATAGAATACGTGAATATAAAAATACAGGAATCAATTTTTTGAACAGTGCATTCTGCACTTTTTTTCCCTACCAGAAGACAAATCCTGATGTCTCAAAGGTATGGTATATATTCCCTAAATCTGTAATGAACATGGTGACATCTCAAACGTAAACATATGTACACAAGTTGGAATCGATTGGAACTTTCAATGATGGTGTAATGCATAAATATTCTAAATAAACTGGAAGTACTGTATAATGTTCTGTTTTCTAAATATTTGCATTAATTTTTCCAATGTACTGTTTATTACCCTACACTGTAAAAAAAAAAAAAAAAAAACCTTAACGTTATCTTATCAAAGAAATTTGTTGGCCAAACAAAGTATTTCACATTGCTGTTTAGTTGACACATAATTATGAGTTCATAATCTTAAGTTGACTCAACTTGTAATTCAAATATTTAAGTCAGCTCAAGTAGTAATGTTTGTGGGCTCAATTAGTTATATTTTTCTAGGGTTGACTTTTTATCTACTCAAAAAGATAAGTTGTCTCCCATTGATGTAGTTTGTTAAAGTGATCGTTTTTCAATAAAAACAGGTTGGCCCAACGATACTTCGACAATTAAAACACACAAACATTACTTAAAAAAAACTTTATTCTTCCAAAACTAGTCAAAGTTAAAACAGTGATCTGCATACAACAAGAGAATACACATTCTATTTTGCTTAAAGGTCAATAAAATACCTGGATACCACCAGATGCTCGTCAGTATTTTTCTTTTACATTACTGTAACGACGCGGGTCTCACGAGGGGCATGAAAATGCTTTGCACTGTTTGAACAGGCAAAGGTGCGGGCCACTTATAGACACTTAGTTGCTAGGCAACGCCGCAATCAGCGTGAACGCAGCCTCACCTGGCGGCGTGTTTATTTAAGGGTCCTGATACCTCTGCACTTCGTGTGAATGTTAGGTAGCACCGGTAAGGTATCAGGGCCAAAGAAAATAAAAGAAATGAAAGACAGAAACAGTGAAAAAGAGAAAACGAAAAGAGAGAGAAAGGGAGAGAGAGCAACACACATCAGTTTAGCGTGCACTCTCACCTTAAATTATAAAAGTGCTAAAAGAAAGACACAAACCCCTCTCTCTCCCATAAATCTTCGGTAAGGGCATAAGCCCAGAGAGGATACAAGTTTTTGTTTTAGTTTCCAGAGCCCCTTCCGTTCTCGCATAGACGGCGGAGCTCTGTTTATGTTGTGTTTTCAGTTTTCTTTAATTAATAATCCAATGCTATCCCCAAGCGGGAAGGTCCCATGTGCATCATAATCACTCTCACAAACTCCTATTTCATTGACTCCCTCTAAAGCCCTGCGTCAGGGCTCTCATAAAATTATAATATAATTTTAAGAGATAATAATATAATATAAGAGTCTTTGGGAACAAGAGTTTGTTTCTCAACATGTGAATCTGAGGGGAGCATGTCTTTTCCAATCCAATAATAATCGTTTGGATGGCTTCATAGCTGTACGTCCTGTCCTTTTGTAATTCAATGTTTAGAGCACAGACCTAACCAAACATCACTCCTAAAGTTGCTACATTGTCACCCAGACCCTCAAGGACTACAGACCCCTCCAATAGCTTGTTCACGCTCTATCTGTAGTTCCAAAAGGCCAGCCTGTACCCATATAACTCTGACCCCAATCCTCCACTGCAAAGTTATGGTTAAAGAGAACAAGTGGAGACTTATAAAGACAAAGATGAACTGAATTAACTGAATATCTAGTTATGTTAAAAATTAAAATGTATTAATAAGGCTATATACCACCAAAGTGTAAAACACCTGTTTCTGGAAATCTAATGATGTTTTAAAGCTATGCATTGTTTTATATTTAAAAAGGTTTTATATTTTCAAGTGTTTTACTTTGTCATTCTCAGGAGTACCTACAAGTTTGATGTGATGTTTTAAATGAACTCATTCGGTTAAATTAACTCATTTGCTTGTGTGGCCGTGTGTGCTGAGGGGAGCAGGACACTCTGGCTGGGCAAAAGTCAGGGCAAAGTGGAGAAAAAGATGCTTGTGAATGTTTAATGTTTTAACTCATGTACAGTGTACCTAACGTTAGATAAGCTCACCTCAGTAATGTCAGGGTGCTTCAGTATAACGATAAGCGGAAACACACCGGCCTCACGTATATAATGTTAACTGTCTAAAATACCTGTAGGCTAACTACAACATATTTTATTAAATAAATAAATAAATTAATGAATGAATGAATACTCAATAAATAATCACCAAAAGAATAGAGTCTACAAAACGGCCGTCTTCACTTAGTGCATTCATGTAGTGCAGTTAGATAGCGTCAGTCCGACAGTGGGGAGGGGGGCAGGGGTCTTATAAATCACCTGATTGCATCTCAATTAAGGTAAATTGCTGGTTCAACTCGATTTATTAAATGTATTCAGGTTGTATCTTTAAAGGTTTCAAGAACACAGTGCTACCTGTTGTCTCAACAAATAACACTATAAGAAGATGGGCCAACAATACAATAGTAAGTCATTCAAAATGTATCTAGTTGGATTTTTTACAGTGTCAGCATCACTTTATTAAGTTTATTAAATTCTTTATTAAGAATTTGCTCAGCGATGCTTTAAAGTCTTGTAAAAAGAGGTTACAAACTTTCAACATGTTATTATATTCAACATGAATATAATTTGATTATTATTATTATTATTAAATGATTATTTTTCTATCAAATAATGATTTTCTGAAGGCAATTCAGTGTGTATTCCTTTCTACTGTACTGTCCAATTCCTTAAATAAAAAAGAAGTGGATAAATAATGATTTTCTGTTTGTGAAAAAAATTAGTGCACAGATGAGGAGCTGCTGTCTAAAATTTGTTTAAGACTTAGCATTTTTAATCATAATCGATGGGGAAAACATGATAAATATATAATTAAAGAACACAAACAACATGTATAACCATTAAATATAAAATGTGAGCTGTAATGTAGCAAGCTGTAACAGCCACCTACTTAATTAGTTAATTTTTATTCTTACAGCCCAGACATCAACTTATAATTTTGAATCTGAATCAATAATGTATTAAAAGCATTTTAAAGCCAAAATAATATTTAATAAAGTTATGACAATAATGTCGTCTTTCATGCAGAGTAAAGCATGAATGAAAGCATGAGGAAATTGAAGGAGCAGCTAAAGTCATTTCCCTGATCATCTCCCAGAAACTACACCATTGATGCAGTACAAAATATTTATACCAATACTCTTTGCATTTAAAGCTGCTGGGAAACATACTATCATAGCATACAAAGGATACCAGAATCCCTAGACTCATTCGTGTCATAAAGTTACTGTGTATAGACTAATGATTTTTAATAGTCAGCTGAGTACTTGCTTGTAATTATATTATGTAATTTCAATTACAGTTTACTTGAAGGCATGTTCTGAATGTATCTATAACTAGCAATTTCACATTATTCTTTTTTTTTTTTTTTGGATTCAAACCATAAAAGGCTTGACTGTTTCTAAAATAATAAAACCTACATGACTATAAGTGGAACACATACACAGTTGCATCTGTATGATGCTGTGTGTTGTTTAGGTGCATTTTGTGAGATGCTTTCATGCAACCCTTTTAAACTATTAGGAACATGGCAACCACAAAACTCAGCTAGTCAATTCAGTTATTTAAATGTGGTCTTTGGATTTTTCTTTGCTTCCTTCATCATCCCTAATAGGCAAGAATTATAATGTTGAAGACATCATCTCTGAATTTTTATGTCCCTGATTGCTTATAATAATGTATAATAATTTATGCATTTTTATATCCAGTAAGCTGTGAAGGTTCATACCTCTCTGTATGATTACTGTTCAGTTCTCTTTGGATTTCTATACTTCCTTGTCAGTAATGTTTATGGCTTTTTCAGAAAAGTCTGTTTTACTAGGCTGAATACACACACCGGATTCTGAATTTCAAAAGACCTGGGTTTTATTTAACCAACTGCATATACTTATGCTAAATAAATGTTCCACAAATTTTTTTCTATGTCTTGTAATTATACTTTAGATCGAATTTCCTGGAACAACCACATCACACATCACATTCCCGGACTCATCATTATATTGACACTTTATCTTTGACTGCATAAAGATGACTGTTTTCCAAAAGGCTGAGATCACACGATATGATAAGAGGAAGAGGAAATAAACATTTAGTTAACCATAGACTAAAGTGCACTGAATGATTAAACCATGAAGAGGAAGTGTCAAAGAATTAAATGCTTAGAAAATGTTCCCTGTACTTTCCTGTACATATCACATATCAAAACATTTATGTAGTGATTTGTGGGAATAAAAATCAATTAATTGTAATTAGTTCTCAAATATTCCGTTGTGTATGAATGAGTGTGTGAGTGCGTGTGTGTGTGTGCCCTATGATGGATTGGGTGATGGGTGTACCCCGCCTTGTGCCCTAAGTCTCCTGGGATAGGCTTCAGACTCCCCTGCGACCCTGAATACAGTGTAGACGATATAGTTATTGTAATTAAGATTTCACTATTGACCTTAACTTTAACTGTAAGTTGTTCTAGACCCATATACTGTAGCATTTTCAAATGGAAATATATGATGGGAAATATCAGCTTTAGTGTAATCAGTGATATTATTTCAAGCTGAAGCCCACATATATGTCTGCCTGTCTTTCTGTTTGGCAGAACTCTCTGCCTAACTTATTAATGTAGGAAATGTAAAGGAAATGTAATTTTGCATATCTTGTGCCTTGTTTACAGTAAATTGTAGTTTCTTCATCCTCAGCCAAATACACTCCCTGTTCGGTACCTGGAGAGTGAATCACAGATGATAAATTGAAAATTTATCCAGTGTGTTAAATCCGGCACATAACTGTCCATAACATCACTTTTAATCAACATTTTGATTTCACTTATTTCACTTCAATGGTTTTTCTCTCTCTCTCGCTGTGAATTGTGGGTAATCGTCTCCACTGCTTGGTCTTAGTGCGCGTCTCTCACTGGTATAATCAACATTCGTGCACACGTGTACTCCTACACAAAGATTTCCTACATCTTTTATTTTGTGTTTGTATGTGTGTATGTGAACACCATCTTTTCATGTGCACATGTACTGTTTATCATAACAAATTTTATTAGATGTTATTAAATGTTATTAGAGAGGATCCATTTTAAAGATCCATTTCTCTCTCTATCAGTCTGCACTGATTCCGTTAGTGTGTGTGCGCACATCATTAGACAGTGTGCCCCTTCATGTTTGGTTAGGATTGTGGTGACTTCACACTCTATCTATACGTTGTAAACTATTGCGTTGATTGGCTCTGTTGAGAGACACTTATACCTCGCACAATCACTTAGAGGGAAAAAGCGCTATATGCTGTGTGTAATCTGGCACATGACTACTCATAACATCACTTTTACTCAACATTTTGTTTTCATTTATATAGCAAGTTTAACTTCTGGCAACTACCTAACTACTGGCAAAGTTTCGTTAAATTTTGTGATGCTGTGACAAAATCTGGCTGGACAGACAGTCAAGAATATTTCAGAGACTGCTTTCGGGTTCTCCAATCCAAAGAAACGTAAAGATATCATTGAAAGTGCGAGTTCAGACCAATGTACAGACAAAACCTTTGTTTTATTTATATAGACGTGAATAATTTGTTTTGAAAGGCCACAAAAGTCTGGATTCACTTGCTTTTTGACAGATATTTTCACTTCTCTTGCATGTTCTATTCTGTACTGTCTATAGTGCTATTGAACTGAAATACATATATGGCCCTGAGACAAATGATGAGTAGTTATGATTTATAGTATTATGACTTATAGTATAAACTATAACCCAATAACCCATAACTTACAGTATTAAGGTGTGGGAGCAGGATCCTAATAAATGAGAATGACACAATTAAATTGTTGGTACTAGAAAATTAATTGCAACGACATATTAATATGGTGTGATCATTATGTTGTGCCTAATAAACGCATACATAAATGGACAACATGGCACCTTCACATCAATTGTTTGCATTTTGACACTGTTTTGGTTGAATTTGCACAGTAAATGAAAATTGGAGTTAGAGTCTGTACACTACATACAGTTTGCACATATACTGTAGGTTGTGGACACTCGCTTTCTTCTTTCTGGAAGCACATACAGTAACTAGATCATGCCAAGTGTGATGCTCTGGTACTGATGAACAATCCTAGCTCATAGTGATAACCACAGCTGTATTTATTTAAACTGTATATAAAACTGTGTTAAACTGTGGTAGAATAGTTTCACAACTACCTTTGACAAAGAAAATGTACTATTTATTAATTTAACATATAAACGTACTGCATCTGTTTAATGTATAGTGAGAACTGTGTTGGTGTCTAAATTGAGGCGCTATACCGCCGCCAGCCAGCAGAGTGCATAGTGAGAGAGAACTTCCCTGAATCCCCCTGGATGATTAGGCTGGATTGGCTGCACCTGCCAGGCAGGATATTTAAAGCCATCCCACGACCCGGTATTTTGTTACATCATTGTAGAGGGGGGATTGGCGAGGTATGAGAATGGCACTGGTTTTGCCTGAGCTAAGTAAAATATACTTAAGAAAAAAAAAAAAAAGAAAGCTAAAGAAAAGGTGGGGTGGAAATGGTAAACACTGGATAGATAAAGAAAGGATGAAATAATTAAAGCATGACCATGAAAAAGAAAGAGTCTAAGATAAAGCTAACACAACTTAAAAGGTTAATCTAAAATAAAAAGAAATGTATGATCTAATCTATCTACAAGGAAATCTATTCTCTGGCATTGAGGTATTGAGCATACTAGCCAAACAGATTCTATGTCCGTCTGCTCAGACTTTCTCAGATTAGCTGTCAAATGATTACTACTTATGTGGCTTCACCTTCTAATTGCAGCAGAGCTATCTGGTTTGTCCTGAAATGTCTGGAAAAGATGTTTATTGAGAGACTAGAGGGTACTCTCTGCCTGCATATGAGGTTTACTTGCGACTCCACCTGTTAAAAAAAGAAAACATTTTATGTATTTTCCCCAAATGCTTTTTTTTCTTGTTGCTGACATATTATTGTTGTAGAATATTAGACTAGTAGCATTTTGTGCCTGGCTTTGACCAGTAGAGCGCACTGTCTGATCAGTGACTACCGCAGTTTAGTTCCAATGTATTGCGCATGTCTCTGCATTAAAAAAAGGAATTCGTTTTTATGCCATGAAAGACAACGGAACCAAAAAAAGAAAATTCCTAGATGTAAATTCGTGCAATCCTCTTCTTTTTGTTTTATTTATTTATTTTTACAGACACAACAATCTGACCACAGAGACATTGTAAGACGTCTATGACGATAATAAGTCGTGTCGGCATCCGGGGTTGGGCGTCCGCCTCAATCTGATATCGCTCCATGCTCACTCCGTAGGCTCCCTTCCCTCTCCGTAGAGTTTATACGCGTTATAAAAGCGAAGCGCGGAGTTTAGTCCGGGGTCCAGAAACACAGCAAAGAGTCAGACTGGGCCGGGAAATCCCACACCAACCCCGGCCATCCTATGCATCCAAATATGTATTTTTTCTCTCTATATACAGCTCTGGAAAAATAATAATATAAAAAATAAATAAATAAAAAAGAAATCAGTGTTTTCCTTACAGGTGCATGTGCTGGTGAACAGTTTTGTTTAATTTTTGTGAACTGCTGAACATATTTCTCCTAAATTGAAAATCTAATATAGTTATTTAGAGTGTATATAGTAGGAAATTACATCATCGCAACACATCAAAATAACCTAAGATCATGTAGTACTTGCAGAGGTTTAATAACTCAAATTAAACTAAATGCAAAGAATTTGTAAACAAATTGTGTTAATGCTTTGGTTAAATAACATTAAGAAATCAGTATTTGGTGGAATAACATGATTTTGAAATTACAGCTTTCATGCGTTTTGGCATGCCAAAACATGCACTGACTTATCAGTCGATCAGTTCACTAATGGGATCTGTAAGAGTTTAGAGGAGACTCACTTAATCTTAATGAGGTCACTGTATATTGATGATGACACTGAATTAAATAAAAAATTTCAGAGAAACTTATGGATGCTCTGGGCTGCAGGGTGATAATACTTTTCCCTGTGACTTGATCACACTAACAGAGTTTATGGTATTCATCTGTTCATGGTAGTGAGATAAATACCATGCTCAGATATATTAGGTTCCAGGAGAGGACTAGCCTTTCATGTTCCACAAATTAAAAATTGGTGTGACTGCAGAACACTCATAAATAGCACTTACTACAGCCACCTCCTAATGAGGACTTGAGATTTTTACCCACTGTGCCTTCCTTAGAAAAAGAAAAAATATCTTGGAACTCAGAGCCTAATAAGCAAAGAATAAACACCCAGCTCCACTGCTTCTTTCTGAACCATTTATCTCAAGACCAAAATTAAAATCTGGAATTTATTATTGTCTTGTATAGAAATAATTAACAGATTGAATTTAATTTGTTTATTTTTATATTTTAATGTATAGAACAGAATGAGTTAATTTTTTTATAGAACTAAAAGACATGCAAGCACACATGAGTCAGACAGACTCTGTCTACAAGTAAGTAGACAGACAGAATGGAAGACACAGAAGGATCAACTTCCTTGCAGTAACCACCTTCACAATCAAAGAAAAAAAATCTTACTAAGGTTTTCCGTCTTTTATTGATATATTTCCAAGAACACCAACAACAATACTAACAAATTCATACATTTCCTTACAAGTTAAGATTGAAATGTTTTTTTTTTTTTTGACAATCATAATGCTCTTAGTAGTACCCTTAAAATTAGTGAAAGAAAGTTCTTAAAATATGGACATTGTTACTGTTGACTTATTCTCAATCCTTATACAATTACTTATTTAAAATATGTCAAGCTGTAGTAAGCAAAGACTTGCCCTGAGAACTGATTAAAAACTGATGGTTCACAGATCAGGAGTCTTTTGTGCAAGGAAACGTTGCAGTGATGATGTACAGTAAGTCTCATTGCAAGTATGAAACTTGCAACAGCTAATTAATTACAGTTGAATGTAATGAATTCATTTCGTTTAACACAAAAAAGATGTTAAACACTGTCATAATCATTAGCTCTGGTTAAATAAGAAAAATGTAACTAACTAATTTAACTTTAGTTAAATTTTAATTGAATGATGTGCATGCAATTTTAGGAACGTTTGAGTTCTGCATCTAACACGGAGGCTTTGGGATTCCTTATTGCATTGCCTACTAACACTTTTTTTTTTCTCTCACGTTCTCATATTCACTGTTTTCACCAACATAACCACATGCAGAAACGGTTACTGTAACAGTTTCCTTCTTTAGATTTCTCTAAACCCATTTACTGTCCATGTTGAGTAACAGAAAACCAGTTTACTAAACCAGGTTCCTGAAACTGTCTTGGTCATGTTTCATGCAATGTTTATTAAATGCCTCAATTTTGAGTACGTAAAAATAAGTTTCAGTGAATGCTAAAGACATTTTTGTGAAGAGAACACCCATATAACGTAGCCCCACTATCAATTTAAAAAAGCACTTACACAACACAACTTTGAACATCTAAAGTATTGCTTTTATTCTGCATTTGGTCTTTGATATTTCAGGGAAAACACATGTGGTCAGGATTGTAAGTCACCGTTTGACCCAATGAACTGTCAGCTGCTCAGCTATATAATTCAGGTTACTTCCTCACTTGTAAATTACTTTGCATAATATCTCACACTAAGTCTAAAAGAAGTTTAAAATACTTAAAGGTCTTGTGAGCTGAGACTATAACTCAATAAACATAGTTTATTGAGATAAACTTAGTCCTTGTTCACACTAAGCTGTAATTCCTTCGTGTCACCCAAATACACTCCCACTTCAGTAATTGGATGAAAGGTTCAGTTTGACCTTAAAATGATAAAATTCACTTGTACTACTACATCGCTGTTATTTCAGCAGTGAAAATATTACCTAATCCCAGTAAAATATTTAGTTTAGCTTTTATAATTGTTTGTTTATTTATATTGAGCAAGTAGCTTATTAGAAGCTTTTTTTTCTTCAAAAAATTAAATCAGACATAAATGTTGATAACCACTTTTATTCAACATTTTGATTTCACTTACTGTACATGCTCCCACTGTATGGCACAGGTTAAACTGAAAAATTTTCATTAAATTCTGTCCAGTGGTCGATTTAAGATGGATGTGCAGTGCCGAGTCAAAACTGGTTTCTAATCTGGCACATAACTGCTCAAAACTTCACTTCTACGCAACATTTTTATTTCATTTGTGGAGCAGGTTAATCTTTAGACAAAGCCCAATTCTGTCCAACCTGTTTTACTGGATTGTATGACAAAATCTGGACAGACAGACAGACATGTTTCTGAGACTGATTTCAGGTCCTCTAATGTATGAAATGTAAATATATCATTAAAAGAGTGAGTGCTGATGAATGTACAGACAAAATCTTACTTTTATTTTTATAGATTATGTTTTACTATTTGATTTACCAGTAAAAGTATTCATAATAGTAAATAATTTCTTTAATTATTTATATTTTTTCATATTTTTGTACATTTTGTTTCTAAATATCACATCAAAATCAGCTAATGATAAAATAAACATTGGTTAAAAAAGAGGACGTTTCTATTTACACTGTAGTTTGTGTAAATGATTTCTTTACAATTTACAACCATTTACATACATTACAACCCTAGGCAGCAACATCCCAGATTTAAGTAATTTTCTAATAATATGCATTAAAGAAATTCAGCCAGTGCATTGCGCCTTTTGCTAAAGTTACCCTAAATTCATGCATTTTATTTATTTAATTTTTTTTCTTTCAAACATTTATCAATACAATAAGGTGTAATATAATCTGTAGACACCTGAATGGCATTTTCCTTAAATACCCATCAAAATGCTGAAGTACACTCTTTTATGCTCCACTTGTTAACTCATGTGAGGATGTTGACGAGCACAAGGCTAGAGATTATTATGTCAGGCTGATTGGGTTAGAATGGCAGACTTGACATGTTAAAAGATGCTTGAAATCATTGTTCTTTCATTGTTAACCATGGTGACCTGCAAGAAATGCATGCAGACATCATTGCGTTGCATAAAAATGGCTTCACAGGCAAGGATATTGTGGCTACTAAGACTGCACCTAAATCAACAATTTATAGGGTCATCAAGAAGGAAAGAGGTTCAGTTCTTGTTAAGAAGGCTTCAGGGCATCCAAGAAAGTCCACCAAGCGCCAGGATTGTCTCCTAAAGAGGATTCAGCAGCGGGATCGGAGTGCCACCAGTGCAGAGCTTGCTCAGGAATGGCAGCAGGCAGGTGTGAGCGCATCTGCACGCACAGTGAGGCGAAGACTTTTGGGAGATGGCCTGGTGTCAAGAAGGGCAGCAAAGAAGCCACTTCTCTCAAAAAAAAAAAAACATCAGGGACAAATTGATCTTCTGCAAAAAGTATGGCGAATGGACTGCTGAGGACAGGGGCAAAGTCATATTCTCGGATGAGGCCTCTTTCCGATTGTTTGGGGCATCTGGAAAATTCATGTGCAACAAAAACTTGATCCACTAAATTAAGCTAAAACATTTAATTGTATTACATAATTTATTGTATTAATATAAAAGGCTGCTCCATCACAATTTTAGTTCTATAGCTGGAATGTGGAGAATGCTAATGCTAAATGATTTTAATAATTTTTACAATCTGGGGGGGAAAGTACAGTATGAAGCTGCGGGAACATTTTATAGTTAAACAGTAGATTGATTTTAAAACTGGTCCAGTATGATTTTACTTTGAAGTCTGTTAAATTTTAACTTGATAGATGAGCGAGGTCTTGCAATACGAGTAGCATGTATATGCTTTGTCTGGTCTGTTTGGGATGCATGTGGTGACTGTGGACAGTTCAATTTTATCATGAAGATGGTCCTGGCCTCGGCTGATGCAGTAATTTGTTTACTGAGGATTAGTGACTGCAGTCGCTTCGCTCAATAATTCAGGACTGAGATTTCCTACAGTTTTGTAGCTGAGCCTCCAATAACAAACTGAATTCCATATTAACTTGAACAGCTTTCTTGTTCTACCATATTTCCAGCTGCCTAATTTATAGTATGGCTGCAAAACAATTCCTGCTATCCGTTATTACCCAAATGTGGATGGGTTCCCTGTTGAGTCTGGTTTGGTTTTGCTCAAGGTTTCTTCCTATTGCCATCTCAGGATAGTTTTCCTTGCCACCATTGCCCTCAGCTTGCTCAAATTAAAGTGAATTGAATTGACAAAAAGCTACCACATCTCAAGCCTGTTCTTTAGCTGTGAAAGGATGTGTTTTTATTTTCTAATAGGTAAAGTGACTACAAGTGGAAATGGAAGATTCTCTGTCTACAGGAGCTTTATTAGGTTTTAAGTTTTATTAGGTCTTGCTGGAATTGCTGGTTTAATTTTATACTTTATAAACGCAAAAGAGATGTAAGTAAATTGATCCATTAATTTCTCACATACTTAGTATTTTATACACATGTTAAGAAAAACACAAAGTTTTAAACCTGTATTTTCTAAAAGTGTCAGGTAAAAGAAAGATGCTTGAAATGAAAATAATTGTATCGTTGTTTAGAATTAGAAAAGTATTGGCACATGTTCACAGAAAAACACAGTTTTGAAGAATCACAAAGCTCTGGAATTATGTTATCAAATTACTGATTTTTATAGAACTTAATCAAATATTAAATAAAATCCATGCATTCTTAAAAATGTTCTAACCTAATCTACTTAAGATTTATGTCACATGAAGACTTATGTTGTGAAGAAAATATGAAATCTGAAATCTGTTTTATCTGACCTAGATTTTACTGTCAATTAGGCCAAGAACAAAGTCCAGAGGGCATAAGCAGAATGAAGGTATGTGTATTAAAAACCAGACATGTAGCTGATGGCAAAATATACTGACATTATTGTTGATATTGTTCATTTGTAAATAATAACAATTAAGCAGGATGAGACCATTTTTAAATATACATCTGGGATATTTGGTATCTCATACACCATATTGTATTACAAGCTTCTGGTTTATTTGTCTTTATTCTTTCCTACAGTATAAAGCAAAACATAATTATAATAATTGTTTTTTATTAAAAATTTATACTAATTGACCAAAATTTAAAAAAGAGAATGCAACTAAAATGTCCCTTAGAGGTTTCCTGCTGGATGGAAAGAAACAATTTTTTTATATTTCCACTTATTACTACTTTCCACTACTTTAGAATATCAGCAATGTTACCGTCTGAGTCCTGCGATTTTATCCCAAATAGCATTGAATGGAAAGATGGTGCGCTAGCCGGTACAATTTATTGTTTCTCACACACCAGGTAGTGCCCTTAATGAGGGTGAAGAGTGATTTTAAAATTCAGCCTTATGTTAGGAGCTAATTAGCTTTGTAGCCGTAAATGAAGTAACACAGTTTTGATGCAATTTGTAATGACTAATAAGCAATTATTAAGCAGTCAAAGTGCTTATGATGTCAATGTCACCAGATTCTTCTGTGATTGGGTTAAATGTGTTTTTTTAGCAGATGGTCGCTCTCTCCTCAGTATGGCAGTCAACCTGCTTTTATCCATACTGCAGCGTGTGATTATTATAATTAATGGTTGTAACCATGGATTGTCACTAATCGTGTATTCTCTGCATTTTGGGATTCAGCCTTGTGTTTTAAGCTATTTAGCTGTATAGCTTGTGTTAGCCGTGAACAATACAACATGGAAGAATTAATTCAGAATGACTTGAAGCAGTTACTAAGGAGACTAAGTGTTGTTTAAGACATAATGTAATAACCTCTGTTTTCTGGCTGAACGTGCTTCATAGACTGGTTTTGAAAGTGAGTTTTGGCAGACAGCTGCTCTCTCCTCTTTCCAGTACTGTGGACAGTACCGGTGAACTTTCACACGTTGGCAACTGATGTGAAATGTGATATATAAGTATACAAGTCCCATTGCTGTTCTGTACTATTGTCACCACTCATGAAATGCTTCTTATCCAGTCAAATAGCTTGGACAGAATTTACTGTTGTAAAATCTTTAATAATTTTGATCTTTTTCTCATCAGTATAGCTCACATGTGTAAATATAAAGAAGCAGTAAATTTACTGTATATTTTATTTAGATATGTAATATAGATGTTTAAATTTACCCCCACAGCGTGCAGGAGCCCTAATAATAACCATAATTAGTCCGCTAATCAGTAATTATATTCAGCTAATCATATATAAATGATAAGGCATTCATCATTTCAAATGCAGTTTACTGTATGTGTGTCCTGAATGTGTTTATTACTAACCAATTCACTCTGTTATTCTATTATTAGGAAATGTAAATATAAGTAAACATGGCTCACACCGCTAACCTGATGATGAATTTTGAATTTGATTTGAATTTGATTTTGATTTGATTTGAATTTGTAAGCAGTCTATTTAGTGAATTTGCAATCCATTATTAGTTTAATTCCAGCCCCAATTTTGATAAAGTTACGTAGCTGTTGCTATACTTACATTTTGTCAAATACAGCCTTTTCAATTCTTTTTTACTTATTATCTAGGAATCAATATATCAAAACTGATGAGCAGAAATCTGTCCAGGTTTAGGATTTACACACCTGTTTGAGGATAATGAGGTAAGCAGCTTTAAATCAGATAAAGCTAGTGCAATTTGATTTGATTAAAAGTACTAAATACTGTTTTGTACTGTTGTTTTTTTTTTTTTGCCTTCTTTTGTATTTGTACATTGTACTGTGTACAAATAATTTATTTGTGATTTATGTCTTTTTCTTTTTTTTTGTCTTTTATACATGGAACTATCACTACTTTATGTTTGCACTTTGTTCTTTGCTGCTGTAACATTGAAATTTCCCCATTGAAAAATACAGAAATAACATTTAATAGGGAGTCTCCTCCCAATAACAAGCTATTTAAGCAATATTTCATGAGCAGTTGTGCATTTATTCTGAATATCAGCATGATATTGTGTTTTGACTTTGGACATGAGCTTGTAGGCCAAGTACTGATATTCATTACAGCAGCAAGATTGATGGGTGTAACGCATTACAAAGTAACATGTTAAAGTACTCGGATTACTTTTTTGATGTAACAAGTAATCTAACGCGTTAGGTCTGCCATTCAAGTACTCAGTTACTTAGTTAAAATCTGTTATTCAGACAATTTGTGTAATCCATGAGACAGACAGCAGTCATTCCCAATCCATTAGTGTGTGTGTGTGTGTGTGTGTGTGTGTGTGTGTGTGAGAGAGAGAGAGAGAAAGCCATCCTACAAGTAACTAGTTACTTTTATCAGAAAGTAACACAGTAATGTACCTGATTTACTTTTTGAAGACAGTAACTTTGTAATGTAATTAGTTACTTTGTAATGTAATTAGTTACTTTAAAAAGTAACGTCCCCCAACACTGGTAAACAATAATTTATAAACAATAAATTGATACTTTAATAACTGACATTTCAGACACAATATGGACAAATGTTTGTAAATGCATTTTCTGAAAACCTGCAGTTAGTGTTCAACAGTTACAATGTAATGAACTATTGCTTAAATTGGTAATTATTTGGAAATGAGTGGGGTGATACAAACATTTAAAATGTTCTACAGCTGTTTTATAAAATAGTGTCACTTTTTCAGTATCACTTGTCAAGTTAAATTAGTAGACGAGTTCATTTATATGAAAAAAAAAAGTGTGGTATAATGTCATGTACTGTATACAAAACCTAAACTTTTCTTGAGAAATACATCATTCATTATTCACAAGAACTCTTTTGGGCTTATTTGAGGACAACACACAGTTCTCTCTATATTGTCAGTGTTGATTGGAGACATTTTGTGAGCTTATTTAGTGAGCTGCATTCATGAAGAAGTTCCAAACTACTTTTAAGCACAACAGACCACAAAACTCATCCAGCCTGTACAATTCTGAAACGGTGGTCCTTTGGGTCTTTTTTGACTCTTTCACTGTCCGGTGATGGCATTATGTCCATTTGAGTTTTTATGTCTCAGATTGCTCTTAATAAGGTTTAATTATTAATGCATTTTATAACTATACAGCAGTTCAGGTCCACACTCATCTGTGTGTTTACTGTTCCATGCTCTTTGGTCCTCCCTGCTTCCTTGTTAGTGATGTTGGTGGTTTTAAAAACCTTAAACCTTTTTGTTAATTCGGCATTTTCTAAAATGGTTGTGGTTTTTTTTTTGGTTTAAAAGAAAATGTTCTCAGAAATTTATACAAGTTCGACTTGCAGAATGCATCCCAGCTGATCCAGCAAACATATTTGATCTTTCTGGAAAACCTACTGTAAAATGATGTAGGAAAGACATTTAAAACATATATATACAGTCGCAAGAAGCATGTGAATCTTTTGGGATCTTTTAATGGTTTTGTACATTCATTTGTTATAATCTGATCTTCATCTAAGTCAAGGGTACTTGCGTATGATAACTGTGCCTAAAATAATAATAACACAAATGTTTCATGTCTTTTATTGAATACACTCATTTAACATTCAAAATCGAAGTGGAAAAAATATGTGAACCCTTAGAATTAAATAATTAATAAAATTTATAATTAATTATCCAGATACAACCTAAGTTTCTTTAAACTCTAGAGACTGCTGTGTGAATATCCCAAGAGATTAGTAGTTTATAAAATACAAAATGCTCAAACCACCTCACACCAACAATCATGTTTTTCTTTTAATTCTTATGTTAGACATAACCATTCATAAGTGCTCGACCTTTATATGCATTGCTTCGCTGTCACATAATTTGCTGATTTAGATAACTGTACAGGTGTCCTCAGAAAGTAGATGGTAAGTCTGCTTAACATACAACCCAAATAATATCCATTACCTTCTCCAGTAATAATTAATAAACTATTGGACAAGAATTGAGAGGGCATGTACACCCTTTTCGATATTGATCCAATAGTTTATTAATGAAGCTGACCTTTGATTTGAAATATATCTGTTAAGTATGACAGGAATTATGGCAGAGGGCATTGTAAAATAATGTCATAAAGCAAGCTTGTTGTTTTGAAGCTGTGATAGAGACAGACTTTGACTGTGTTTTAAACCTGTTTAACTCTGTTACTCAGGAAACTGAATTGAGGAAGTAATAAATGTTTTTATGTCACGGGCGACGCTAGGGAGAAAACACGGAGATCCAGTAGCAGAGAGAGGCAGAGAGAATAATCAAGCAAAAACACTTACAGCCAGTAGAGGGCGTCTCGGTCTGAGAAAACCAGGAAGTGTAGGGTGGCAGCACACAACTCCACATTAGAGAGGTCAAAGATTTTAGTGCACGTAATGCAATCTCGTAATCAAAAGTCGGAAGTTCAAAACCAGTAGATCCAATTTTGAGTGCAAATCCAGAAGCAGTGTCAGACGTGAGCGAAGTTCAAAGCCGGTGATCCGATAACAATAAATCCAGGGGCAGACAGTCTCGTGGTCAAAACGTGAGCAAGGTTCAAAAGCCGGTAATCCAAATAGAGTGAAAATCTGTAACGCGAAGACAAGGACAAAAACGATAAACCAGACGGGGTCGTAACCGATAAACTGTGGCAAAATAAACGCGAGTGTAAAGGCATGAACGGCACAATAATCTGGCAATAAGTGGGTGTCCTGAAGCACCTTAAATACGCATGACTGATTAATCCAAAAGCGGCAGCAGGTGAGCTCGAGCCGTGACTGAGGCGGCAAAAAACAAGAGGCGGCACGGAGCTGGAACAGGAGTGCTATAGACTGCTTGCGGAGGTGCTTATGTTGTGGGCGAGATCTGGCGTGTCATGACAGTATACTCCCCCCTATGAACGCCACTTGGCGTTCTAGAAGGAGCCTCCGAGTTGAGCCTATGGAACTCTCTAATCAGGGACTTGTCGAGAGTAAACCTGGCAGGTATCCAACTTCTTTCTTCAAGTCCATACCCTTCCCAGTCCACTAGGTATTGTAACCCACGTCCACGGCGGCGGGATCTGAGGAGCTTACGGACCGTGAATGCTTCACCCCCATTGATGAGACGGGAGAGCGGGGGGTTTTGGAGTGGAGGGGACAATGGACAATGGAACTAGTCGTCGTACCTAAGACACGTGGAAGGTGGGGTTGATACGGCGCATAGACAGTGGCAAGGAAAGCTTGACAGCGCAGGGGTTGATGACTCGGGAAATGGAGAAAGGTCCAATATACCTCGGAGACAATTTCCTTGACATGGTCTTTAGTGGTATGTCGCGTGTGGACAGCATCACTCTTTGACCTACGGTTTGACCTACGGTATCTGGGAGCTGCCGAGCGGTGGCGGTTGGCCTTGTGTCGGAATGTATTTACTAAGCGCAGCAGTTGAGAGCAGGCCTGTTGCCAAGTTCTCTTGCATCGACCGACAAAAGCTTGGGCTGATGGTACTGCAACTTCCTCCTCTTGAGCAGGGAACAGAGGTGGTTGATATCCCAGACAGCATTGGAAGGGAGACATTCCAGTGGAAGATGTAAGGAGCGAGTTGTGGGTGTATTCTATCCATGGGAGAAATTTATTCCATGAGGTTGCGGCCCGTGATGCCATACACCTTAGAGACTTCTCTAGTTCCTGGTTGATTCGTTCCATCTGTCCATTGCTCTGGGGGTGGAAGCCAGAGGACAGGCCTTCCAGAATTGTGCGGAAAATTGCGGGCCCCTGTCTAAGACGAAATCTGATGGGTGACAATGGAGCCGGAAAACATGAAACACCAACATTTCAGCTGTTTCTTTAGCAGAAGGGAGTTTGGGGAGCGGGACGAAGTGAGCGGCCTTAGAGAATCGATCCACGACTGTCATAATGCAAGTGTTATTGTCTGAGGGTGGTAATCCCATGACAAATGGGCGATGAGGGATGCGGAGCGGTCTGAGACGGCCCTCCGGGGGGCGATTCGTGGTCTTATTCCTAGAACAAGTATTGCATGAAGATACGAAACCTTTGACATCCTCCTTAACGGTTGGCCACCAGAAACGTTGCGAGAGAAAGAGTGCGGGCTACGCCCTGGTGGCATGCCAACTTGGAGCTGTGGGCCCAGTCTAATACAGCAGAACGGAGAGGGCTTGGGACGAAGAGTCGGTTGGGGGGAACGTTACTTGGACCTGGCTCATGTTCAAGCGCACGTAGCACCAGGTTTTCTATTTCAGGCGAGTAACAGCCACCAGACAATGTGGGGGAAGGATGGTTTCCTGAGGAGAATCCATAGGGAGAGAGAACTGTCGAGAAAGGGCATCCGGCTTGGTGTTCTTCGAACCCGGGCAGTAGGACAATGTAAAGTTAAACCAGGAAAAGAACAAGGACCATCGTGCCTGACGAGAATTAAGTCACTTGGCTGACCTTAAATATTCCAAGTTTCTATGGTCGGTCCAGATAAAGAATGGATGTTCTGCCCTCTCCAGCCAGTGTCTCCATTCTTCATGTGCAACCTTGACGGCCAATAGTTCTCGGTCTCCGATGCCATAATTGCGTTCAGAAGGAGAAGGTCGACGAGAGAGGAAGGAACAGGGGTGGAGTTTATTATCCTTGGAAGACCTTTGGGAAAGAACGGCTCCAACACCTGTTTCCGATGCGTCCATTTCGACCACAAACTGGAGGGATGGGTCAGGGAAGGTGAGGATAGGGGCAGAGGTGAAACGACCTTTGTGTTCCTTAAAAGCCTTGTCCGCCAGCGAATTCCATTGAAACTGCAATTTTGTGGATTTAAGAGCGGTGAGAGGTGCTGCAACAGTGCTATAGTTCCTAATGAAGCATCTGTAAAAGTTGGCAAAACCCCAAAAATGTTGAAGTTCCCGCCTTGAAGATGGTACCGGCCAATCTGTGACTGCCTTTACTTTAGCTGGGTCCATCTGAATACCCGATGGTGATATGACAAACCCAAGGAAGGAGGTGGAATCACGATGAAATTCGCATTTCTCAGCTTTGACGTAGAGCTTGTTCTCCATGAGCCTTTGTAAAACCTGATGGACATGGGACCGGTGTTCCTTCAGTGTGTGGGAGAAAATCAAGATATCATCGAGGTAGACAAATGCAAAAACATTCAGGAAGTCTCTTAAAACGTCATTGTTGAGAGTTTGGAAGACAGCTGGGGCGTTGGTCAGCCCGAAGGGTACCACGAGGTATTCATAGTGGCCCGTATTTGTATTGAAGGCAGTCTTCCATTCGTCTCCGTCTCGTAACCTCACTAGGTGATAGGCGTTCCTAAGATCCAACTTAGTGAACACCTGTGCATCCTGAAGTAACTCGAAGGCCGAAGACATGATAGGGAGTGGGTAGCGGTTCTTAATGTCTTCGGCCTTCGAGTTACTTCAGGATACAGGGCCGTAAGGATTTGTCCTTCTTTTCCACGAAGAAAAACCTGCGCCTGCTGGAGAGGAGGAAGGACGAATGATTCCTGCCGCGAGGGATTTCGTAATGTATTGATCCATGGCCTCCCTCTCAGGGCGCGAGAAGGAGTATAGTCGTCCCTTGGGTGGGGTTGTACCTGGGAGAAGGTGAATGGCACAATCGTATGGGCGGTGGGGGGGTAGTGAGACTGCACGAGATTTGCTAAAAACTTTCAGGAAGTTGTGGTATTCAGCTGGGACGTTCAAGAGGTTGGAGCAGTCCTTCAGCGGAGAAGGCGGGGACCCTTTGGCAGCAGAGCAGAGACATGACGACAGACAGGAAGGACTCAGTCAATGTGGGGATTGTGCAACTGTAACTATGGGAGACCCAAAACAAGTGGCGCGTGGGAGCTCTTGACATTCAGAAACTAGATAATTTCTGAGTGGTTTCCTGAAAAGTGCAATGTGACTTTTAATGTGCGGTGGGTGATGGGGACCAGGAAACAACCATCGAGGGCCTGGACAGTGAGTGGGTGGCTTAAAGGCGTGGAGGAAATTCCAAGAAGTTTCACCAGCGAAAAGCAGATTAGGTTTTGGTCAGCCCTAGAATCCAACAGGGCGTACGTGCCCTGGGGCTGATTCTTATGGGTCAGGGTTACTGGAAAACAGGACCGATGGTTGGGAAATTTTCTAAGATCCGGGCCCCCCGGTGCACCCAAAATTACCGAGGGGCCTGCCCTTTTAACGGGCAGTTACGTGAGAAGTGACCCAATTGACCACAGTAGAAGCATGCCCCCTTATCTCGTCTCCGTTGGCGCTCCTCGGGTGAGATACGCGTGCTACCAACCTGCATTGGTTCAGGAGGGTTCTCCAGGGAGCTGGTGGAGGCTAGGGAGGGTGGTGAACAGAGTTTCAGACAACGCTCCTGCTGTCTGAGGCGCTTACACAGACTGTGTCTGAGAGCCCATGAAGTAAACGCTTCAAAGAGAGCTTGATCATCCCAGCCACATGAAGCCGCCAAGGTACGAAACTCTATGGCATAGTCATGAACAGATCGGGACCCTTGTTGAAGAGCTAATATCTGGCCTGCAGCCAGGCGCCCAGTGGATGAATGATCCAAAACTATTCTCATTTCATCAGTGAAGGTTTTATAAGTGAAGCAACAGGGTACTTGAGCATCCCATAAGGCTGTTCCCCATTCTCTCGCCCTACCGGAGAGGAGCGTGATGATGTACGCCACCTTAGCTCGTTCTGTGGGGAAAGGAGGAGGCCTGCAGCTCCAGGACTAGAGAGCATTGAGAGAGAAATTAACGGCATGTGTCCCCATCATAGGTAGGCTCATGGGGCGGTGCAACTGCTGCTGCTGCTGCTAAGGGACGCGGAGCCGGGGTGAGGGCTGGGGGGTTTGCAGATGCTGGATTTGAGTAGCAAGAGAGGTCAGGGTCTCAGTTACTGTTTTAAGCGTGCTAGTGGCCTCCTGAATGTAACATTGATGTGATGCTGATGTGAGAATCAGGAAGTGTAGGGAGGCAGCACACAACTGGAAGTTCAGATAGAAAAAGCACAACTGTTCCCAACATAAAAGTATATAAAAACGTTAGTGCACACAAACATTTGCCCCCCCCCCCCACCCCCCTTAGACCCTAGTTGGGCACAGCACTTTTTCACATCAAAGGCCATTTTTAAAAATGTTACCGTTGTCGTGGATTTTGGCGTATCTTCATCTTCACAACTGAGTAAACAAAATAGATGTTTCACAAAATTTGTTTCTTAAGGCTACAATAACTTATTCTGCATGTTTCTTAATACTGTGTAAGTCCTGAAAAAAGTTTTACTGTGTAAAATTCTGTATGGCCTTTACCTACCTGTTTTCTTCACCTGCTCTGAACTCATTTTCTATCATTGCTTCATTGTTCTCCTCTTCTTCATGGCTAAGTAAATGAACCAGATATTTCACTAAATATATACCTTAAATAATCAATCCCAAATTTATGTTTTTTGATATTGTTTAAAGTGATCATGACAAGATGGATTCAATTTTACTTGATTTTTTGACAAATAAGAGGTCACTGCACTATAAAAAAAAAAATTTGTAATTCTGGTGCACAAAAAAACTGTAACTTACTTTATAAGTGTACATCAGAAAACACAATAAAATGGTAAATGTATGGCATGACCCCTTTAAGTCATAGTATCCTGTGTGGTAGCTCCTACCTGTTCTTTTCACCTGCTCTTGACTTATTTGCTTTCTCTCTGTACTCTTCACCTTCATTGCAGAGTAAATGGACCAGATATTTCACACTATTTATACTTTAATTCTGCAGTACTCCAATCTGCTATATTTCTTGACACATTCCTACCTGTTCTCTTCACCTGCTTTGTCATTCTCTTTCACCTGCTCTTTGTTGTCCTCTTCATCTTCATGGCTGAGCAAATATACCATTATGTTATTATTATACCTATACTACAGCAGACAACTTTCAGTATGAATCTACTTGCATATTTCTACACACTATGAAAGAGTGCTTAAAAACTACCAGAAATGCAAAAATGTAAGTGATTAAAACATTAAAGTATAAATAAATAATGTGTGGCAATGTGATGGGCCCTCCTTATTGGTTTATCGGTAAGTGACTCATCACGCACAATCAGAATGGTTCTTGATTGTATTTAAGGCGGGAGTTATCTTACCTGGCGTACGCCACGACTAGGACCGCCCTTACGGTGTGCGCATGAGCAGAAGGTGTGTGGTATGTGTTTGTAGCTATGTGGCTAATGGAGAGATGGGCATGTACACTAACCTGCAATATGTCTTTTTCTTTAGTGTGCACCATGGCCAATTGATATTTGGTGAGTCAGACTGTCCACTCTTTGTCAGGTAGGTGCACGCTTCTTACATGCTGTGTATTGCGGCATCGGGTAATGTTAACCGGCAGTTTGTTTACTGCTTAGCCGTGGAACTTGTTCTGCGCACGCGCCCTCGTGCATGACATTTTGTGAGCTGTGCGCAGCGGTACAACTCGCGTGATAAAACGATTCATCCGGGTAAGTGAGTTTCGTTTTCTCTGGTTCATAGAAAAGATTCATTTTACTAATACAGTGGAACCTTGGATTGCGAGTAACGTGGTTTACGAGTGTTCCGCAAATCGAGCAAAGATTTTAAATATTTTTTTATTTGGAAACCAGCAAGTTTTAGTTTACGAGCGCCGAGTATCATGCTTCACATATGCGACTCTTATTTTGACACTGAGCGTCACTCTCTCACCTTACCCCCCCCCCTCCCCCTCCCCCTCCCTCCTTCGCCCCACGGCTTCAAACACAGAAACTCTGCTCGTGCGTGCGCAATTTGACACTGAAACACACACACGCACAGACGCTCTCTCCCCTTTTCACCCCTCCCGGCTTCACAAAGACACAGAAACTCTGCTCTGTCGTGATTTTTTTCAAAGGTGAGGTGCTGGTTCATTTTTTTTTTTTTTTTTTACTTTACAGCAGTGAATGCGCAGCAGTGAGTGCCTTAGTATGCGCTCACGCCAGGTCAGACAGATTTCTTTTTTCCTGTTAAAACGGTGTTTCCGTGTTTGTGTGTGTGTGTGTTTGTTGTGAAACTTAAGTGATTTTTTTAGCATGCGCTCGTGCCAGTCTCGCTTTTTTCCGTTAAACCGGTGTTTCCGCTGTGTTTATGCGCTTGTTGTGAAACTTAAAACGTGTGTCTGTTAATATACGCTCAAGTCATCTCAGAGAGATTTCTTTTTTTCCTGTTAAAACAGTGTTTCCGTGTTTGTGTGTTTGTTTGTTGTGAAACCTAAGTGATTCCTTTAGTATGCGCTCGTACCAGTCTCGGTTATTTTCCGTTAAACCGGTGTTTCCGCTGTGTTTATGCGCTTGTTGTGAAACTTAAAAAGTGTGTCTGTTAATATACGCTCAAGTCATCTCAGAGAGATTTCTTTTTTTCCTGTTAAAACGGTGTTTCTGTTGTGTGTGTGTGTGTGTGTGTGTGTGTGTTTGTTGTGAAACTGTTGTGAAAAAGCGAGGTGGGGAGAGGGAGGAGGA
>JAAGKR010005813.1:0-15760 GCA_011419295.1 Clarias macrocephalus
TTCAAATAATATTTAAAAAAAATTGGATTGTTCAAATAGGCCTCTCTTCCAACCAGCACTCACCTATTGTATTATTATACTTTAACATGAATGAAATGAAAAATTATTGATAATGCATAATGGCATAACCATCCCATGGAAATACAAGTTGGAATTCTAATTTAGTTTTCAGATAGACTGATATAAAAAAAAAAGTGGTCATAAGATGTGAGCATCTGAAAGGCAGGTCAACATTTCAGCAAGTTCCTAGAAGTGCCACTGCATCTGTAATTCGGTGATGTGTTTGTGGTATTTGAAAGTCAGTATGAACAGCAGATCAAAGGGATAAAAGGCAACAAACAGCAGGACGATCAAAGCTCAAACCTCAAAGTGGTCTACCCCACTAAATTAGTCTGCGGGAAGAAGATAGTGCAGTAATAGCATGGTTCATTACTTTCAGCATGCTCAATCATTCATAGTAACTGCCAATAACACCCTCGGATATTTGATTTATATGACACCTCTTGTGATCAGAAAATATTTAGAAGCTCAGGTTAGGGATCTAAACTAATACATAAGTTCTCATTTTAAAGTATTGTATAATATCTTTTTCATTGGTTAAAAAAAGTGGATATGACTAAAATGACTAAAACATCTCTGCATTTTTGCACACCTCACAGTAATTTTTGCATTTTTGCACACAACATAGTAATGGACACTTATGGACATTACTCATCTGTTCACTCATGCACTGTTGCACATACCCCAGACACTCATGGACATTGCACATTTGCACACTTCCTGGATATTTCCATTTATTTCCATTTTTCCTGCCATTCAAATTTATCACTATCTTTGCCTATGTACAGAAGTTTTTTATATTTCTTATATATTTTTTGAAAATTTTTATATTTTGTTCTATTTTCTTATCTTTCTATAGCTAAACTTACACTTACTCTTATTTTATTCCACTATTTTTTGTTTTGTTTTTCCGAAAAAAAAATAATAATTTAAGGCCATGGACGGTTGTAAAAGCATTTCACTGCATATCGTACTGTGTATGTATGTGACAAAAAATTTTTTTATTTAAATTTATTTCATTGATCATTACTGCCATTTTTGGGCAATTTCGGTGTTGTATCTAAAAGAGACTTTTGTAAGCTTATTATTATTATTATAATTATTATTATTATTATTAACAATGTGTCTATCAACAACCAACAATGCCTTGGGTATAACAAATATGTATTATTACTAAGGCTTAAAAATATAGCCCAAAGGTAAGCTTAATAATTTAGCACCTAGTATACTGTAATTTACTGTTGGGTTTCATCGTTTCTGATGCCTAACACTCCCTGTTTCTCATCCAGACTTTGGGCTTGGCAATGACAGTGACAGTGACATTTTGTATGGGCATAGGATTAAAGACTTTGCCCAAGTGCCCTACAATGGCCACCCAGTTGTGACTGGGCTTGAACCAATGACCTCGACCACCTGACCCACCATTGGGCTGTTGGGTATTTTTTGATCTCCATTAAATTGAGGCACATGATTCACTGAATTGTGAAAAGATTCAGTTTTGAAAATTAATTGGCCACCACAGATTTCTGATTTGAACCTCTTGAAAGTATTTTAGATGTACCTGGAAGAGTTATTAACCTCTCGCAGCTACAACAGAACAACCAACAAATGGACATCGTCTGTTTGATCTGCGCACATCATGGACAAACAGACTTAATATCATCATGACAGAGAACATTACGAATCATCTCTATTACACACACACTTTACAGCCTCAACAGTACTTTCACTCACTCATTCCACTCATTCTCTATACTGCTTCTCCTATTCGGGTCATGGGACTCTGGAGCATATCACAGATATCCCATCTCAGATCTCAGCTTGGTTTTATCAGCAGTCATGACAATTTTTATTTTTTATTTTTTGCAAAAAAACAAAAAAAAAGCTGAATGACACTGTTTACACAGGCAATATTAAGTGCAATATCTCATGTCTCAGTTGTGTAGTACTCTGATCACATTGTTTAATACTTCAGTTCAGTTATATTTGTTTATCTTCTTTTTTTTTCTTTGGTTTATTTTATACAGAGAAGGAAAGGAGAACCTGGACAAAACTGCATGGAACTGAACCAGTGTTGTAAGGCACAAACACTACCCACTACAACAGAGTGTCATCCCACTACTGCTGATAGTTGAAAGTAGTTGAAAATGCAATTCTGAAATGTCAATCATAATTCACAACATATATGACTGTGTTCTAAAAGAAAGCTTTTAAATGTCACTGGCATGTGAGTTTGTTCTGACATTATCTAACTAGTACACTAGGTTTGTGCTGATGCATGCTGGTGGTTTATGATTAAGTTCAATTGCATAATCTCCTTCAGAAGCATAAGGCAGTTTTTGGAATCCACATGCAAGATAGGAAATTAGCTCTCAGCATGTCTCAACAGTTCAGGTAGAGAGAAGTGATCCAGTTTCTCACATAAAATATACAATTGAAGGCAAACTTTATACTTGCTTGGCCCAATATCTATATCTGTAACAAGCTCAGGAATATTGCCTTTTTATTCACGTATGTATTTTATTTTTTTATTTATAAATAAATTAATTAAAATCTTTATTTAAACTTGATTGAATCTCCAGAGGCACTAAAGCACGCCTTGTTTCTGTTCAGCACAAGAGGTTATCACTCCTTCTTAGAGGCGTTTTATAAGAAGCAGCAGCAAATTAAAGTTGTTGTGCACATCACCTTAAACATTGTCTACTGTTTCACTCAGTTTGTAAATGATTTTTGATATATATTTTTTTAAAAGATATGTTTTGTCTGTACATTGGTCAGAACTCTCTCTATCTTTGTTTTATACATTGGCGACCCAAAACCAGTCTCAGAAAAATTTGTCTGTATGTCTGTCCAGCCAGATTTTGTCAGAGAATCTCACAAAACTGGCTGGACAGAATTTAATGAATAATGTAATTAATCTTTGGCAGTATTTTGGTATTTGCCTAAAGTTAAACCTGCACCATCAATTTAATCTAAATGTTTAGTGGAAGTGATGTAATGAGAAGTTATGTGTCAGATTACAAACCTGATTTTTGAAAGCTTATTGTGCATGCGTCAAACTGTGGGAATGTTTTAAATCAACCGCTGGATAGAATTTATTGAAACTTTTGGTACTTGTATATCTGCCTGAAGTTTAACCTGTACCATAAGCAAAATCTAAAGCAATTTAAACAACAAAAAAAAAGTCCTAAACAGTTATGTGCCGGATTTAATAATAACTTTAAAAAACCTAAAAAAAAAATTTAAAAAAGGTTTCTAATAAGGTACTTGCTCAATGTAAACAAACACCTACACCAATAGATATTTCTTAGAAAAGCTAAACTGAATATTGTTACTGAGATTAGTTAATATTTTCTCTGCTGAAATAACAGTGCTGAATTGGTATAAGTGAATTTTAATGTGCTGGAGTCCTTTAAAGACAAAACTTGATCTGATCTACTTTTCCAATTTCTCATGTCTCCGATTACCAAGTGTATTTGGCTGATGAAAGAAGTACAACCTGGTGTAAACAAGGCGTAAGATACTCAAACTTTCATTTCTTACGCACAATATGCACAATTTTATTTATTTGTACGTCCATGTATGTGGGCTTCAACCTGAAATAAGAACTGATTACATTAAAGCTGATCAGCTTATTTTTAGCTTTAATCTTTTAACTATTTCTACAAACTCTTTTTCTGTCAATTTAGCATATTTACTCTAGTTTAACAATAAATCAGTTTCTTGTCTAGTAACACAGAATTGCATTTGTATTTCCATGTTTACTATAGATTGTTTAATTGCTGTATACGTTCAACAACAAATTGCATTTGTATTGTAAAATTGATTTGTTTTACAAAACAAAAATGTGCGAACTCAATAACAAACTCAATAAAAAATATGTTGATCGCTAGTTTATTGCAACTACAGTAGTGAACCTGAGAAAACATTTTCACAGTGCAAGAAAAGGTACGTTGAACATACAACCACGTAAAACCTGCGTATTATAAAAATCATGGTGGAACCATTGTCATTAGTTCTTAACATAACATGACCACCCCCTAATATGATATAGGTCCCCATTTTTCTGCCAAAACAGACCTGACGCGTAACTCTACTAGACCTTTGAAGGTATGCTGTGGTATCTGGAACAAATCCATCAGTTGCGGATCTATTAGGTCCCTTGAGTTATGAATTGGGGCCTCCATGGATCAGATTTTTTTCCAGTACATCCCACAGATACAAAATTGACAATTTGGAGGCCAAGTCAATACATTTGACTTTTTATTGTATTCCTCAAGGCGGCATGGTGGTGTAGTGGTTAGCACTGTTGCCTTGCACCGTCCGGCTTCGATTCATGGCCAGGCTCGATTCCTTTCTCTGTGTGCATAGAGTTCCCGTGTTTGGCCGGTTTCCTCCCAAAGGCATGCAGATTAGGCTAATTAGCATTCCCAAATGGCCCTTAGTATGTTTGTATGCCCTGTGATAGACTGGTACCCTGCTTGTGCCCTATGTCTCCTGGGACAGGCTGGTATAGACGATGAGTGAGTGAGTGTATTCCTCAGATACATTCTTGAACCATCTCTTCCCCAGTAATTGACATACGTGCACATGCCCATCCACATGATGTAAAAGGTGATTAATCAGACCAGGCCACCTTCTTGCATGCTCTGGAGGTGTGAGGCCACAGAGCTAACTATTATGCCACCATGATGCCTTGATGTGTATATATATATATATATATATATATATATATATATATATATATATATATATATATAAAATACAGCAATGACTTAATAAATGTCAACTCAAAGACAACTCAAGTGAGAACACATACATTCCACTCATTGTCTTCCATTTACAGTTTCACAGGACAACATCTGCAACAACAATATGCAAGACTGGGAAGTAAACACACAAACTTAGATATTCTTTAGAATTACACAGCACAATGGAATATGAAACAGTAGACATTAACACAATATGCACACAATATGTAGAACAAGGTACATCCTCTATGTGCATGGCTTAGGTACTGTATGCCTGAGCAGATAGACATTAGGCTGTAGGTCATTTCGCTAGGGAAGGGATGCTCTATAGAGGACACACTCTGCTCTCTGATAGAGGAAGTTGCATGGAGCCTCCATTCTCATTATGATTCTTCTCTTCATCATTCTCCTCAACAGTTTTCTCCAGGTTGCACAGGGTCATGGGCACACGGGCAGCAATGGATGACATCTCCCTATTGTGACTTTCTGTTTGTGTGGTGGGCCCTTTGTCTGAGGCTGGGTTTAAATTAGAAGAGTCCATGCTGATTCCATTGCCTTTACACATCTGAATCAGGCACTTCCTGAACTAAGAAAAGAGTAAAGGCATGAGGAATAAATTAACGTTGAGTACTCACAACAGCGAGGCTTGTTTTCTAGGACACAACCTGAAAAATAGCTAAATATGAAGGCAACATAGAAAAGGTCAGTAGGCAGACCATGGCCAATGGAAAGAGAAAAGAATTCTTTTCATAATTAAAGAAGAAAAGGTCATGGATGAAAAGGTTTCTTTTTCACTACTTTTCCATATATCCATGGTGTTCCTGGTGAATAAGGAACGATACAGCAGACTTAAATTATCTGATATTTACCGCTAGATGTGTTCAAAAACTGTATTTATAGATACTGTCACTTTGTCACTTTATTGAAAGTTGTCCATGAAACAAGACAATATAGACAGTCAGCTGAAGTTCAAACCGAGCATTAGAATGGTGCATGAAGGTGATTTTAATGACGTTCAAAGTGGCATCGTTGCAGGCAGACAGGCCTAAGGTCTAAGTATTTCTGAACCTGCTGATCTATGTGATTTTAATGCACAACAATCTCTAGGCTTTACAGAAGAGAGAACGAGAAAATATCCAGTGAACAGCAATCCTCTGGGCAAAAATGCTTTGTTCTGTTGACCAGAGGTCAGAGGACGATGGTCAGACTGGTTTCAGCTGATAGAAAGACAACACTAACTCAAACAATATCCCATTAGAAATGAGTTATGCTGAAGAGCATGTCTGCATACACATCATACCAGACCTTGTAGAAGATGGACTACAGCAGCAGAAAACCACACCAGGTGCCAGTTTTCAAACATGAAACTGAGGGTACTGAGGGTACTAAGGGATCACTAAGATTACAGTAGTCAATAGAATATTGGAAAAATGTTGCCTGGTCTGATGAGTCTCGATTTTCCCTGCGACATTCGGATGGTACGGTCAGAATTTGGTGTAAAAGACATGGATCCACCTTGTCTTGTATCGATGATTCAGGATGGTGGTGGTGATGTAATGTTGTAGGGAATATTTTCTTGGCACACTTTGTGCCTCTTAGTTCCAATTAAGCATTGTTTAAATGCCAAAGCCTACCTGAGTATTGTTGTTGACTATGTTCATCCTTTTATGATCACAGTATAAAGTACCATGTCTCAAAACTAAATCATCCTAAACTGAATTCTTGAACATGACAATGAATTCACTGTAGTCAAGTGTATTCAAGCCTCCAGAGTCACCTGATCTCAGTGCAATAGATCATCTTTGGGATGTGGTGGAAAGGGAGATTCGCATTATTGATTTGCAGCCTACAAATCTGCAGCAATTTCATAATACTATCTTGTCAAAATGGACAAAAAAGATTTGAAAAAGGAATGTTTCCAGCACATTGTTAAATCTATCTCACAAACAATTTAGGCAGTTCTGAAGGCAAAGAGGGGTACTCAGTAGAAGAAAGGCGCACCTAATTAATTGCATTCTATGTGCAAATACACAGTTAAGAGTCTTGATGTCTATCCCCACATATGTTTTCTAAGTAGACTAAAGATTTTTTTCAAAGATAATAGTTTTCACTTTTGCCAAAGTCAATCAATTTGAAAAGTTTCTGAATATGGAAAAGCCTAGAGGAGCTGAACTTTCCTAGAATAAATCAAATTACATTTAAATTTACATTTAGGCATTTGGCAGACACTCTTGTCCAAAGCAAACGAGCTTTGAATTTGTTGTTGTTGTCGTCATTGTCCGTCATCCTTACATTGGGTTACTAGGTTACTAAATAAGTACCATCAGTAAAAACCCTGTTGATTTTATTTATTTGTTTGTTTATTTATTTATTTATTTTTGTTATGGGAGAAATTAACCCAAATATTGAATAAACTGATTAGTTGTTGTCTTTAGTCGTTGTTTAAAGATTCGCAGAGTCTTAGCTATACAGACATTTAGAGGAAGTTCATTCACCACCTAGGTGCCAGAACAGAAAACAGAAAAGTCTAGATGCATGTCTTCCCCGATCTCCGAGAGACGGTGGGACCAGCCGAGCAGTGCTGGATGATCAGAGGAAACGAGGTGATTAGACCTGAGAGGTAAGTGGGTGCTGAGGCGTTTTTTTAACTTTGTAGGCAAGCACTTTGTGTTTTAAAGTTGATGTGGGCAGCTACAGAAAGCCAGTTCAGGGGGCAGAGAAGTGGGGTGGGGTGAAAACGAGACATGTAGCTGCATTCTGGATCAACTGTAGAGGACGAGTGGTGGACAAAGTCAGACCTGCCAGGAGTGAGTTGCAGCAGTCCAGTCTTGAAATAACAAGGGACTGAACAAGCACCTGCGTAGCCTGTGTAGAAAGAAATTGGCAAATTGTTATGTTGTGGGGAAGAAGAAAATCGAGAGGACAGAGTAAGGTTGGCAGTGTGCGGAGAAAATGACAGTTAGTCCAGGGTTACCCCAAGATTGTGGGCAGTGAGTGAAAGAGTGATCTGATTGTCGTCCAGGGAGATCATAAGGTTATGGAGGGATGAATCGACTGGGATGAACAGCAGTTCGGTTTTACTGAGATTGAGTTTCAGATGATAATCTGTCACCAGGATGAGATTTCTACCAGACATGCTGAGATCCGGGTGAAAACCTGAGTGTCTGAGGCAGGAAAGAAGAGAATGACTTCCCCACAACTTCCCTACCTTGGTCTTATCAACTACATATCAATAATTTAAAAACTATTAATATAACTCAGCCACTGAGTTTAGCCCCTAATAATTCTTGGCAGAATGTCAAGTTGTGCAATGCTGAGAAAAAAACTCCATTTGAAATTTGGCCATAAGCCTCATTTCACAGGTACAGTATGAGTCAGTCACAGTTACTGTTAAACAGTAAGGGGTAAAATGTCTGTCCTTTACTAAACAATTTTGGTATTTTGACATTTTTGGTATTTTGACACATGGCTGTAATGCGGTCGCAGGCACGTGGGCTGAGTGCCAAGATATCACCGCTATAAAAGGTGAAAAGAATAAATGCGTGATACATGGAGTTAAATGTCAAAGTGGTGTTATGCTTTATTATCACCACTTACTGGACGTAATGCCTCTTGTTCAATCTGTAATTAACTGTTGTACAATATCACATACATAAATACATACATTTAATTAGCTAGTTAGTTTCTGTTAATTTATATTTATATATAAAATATATCTAATTTATGTTGTATGTAGCACCTTGGACCTGGAGGAAAGTTGTTTCATTTCACTGGTTACTAAACTGTATATGGTTGAAGTGACAATAAACGCCTACTTGACTTGACATTTTTCACATACATACATATAGTACATACAGTACATACTGCACACTCACACACACACACACACACACACACACACACACACACACACACACACATTAAAACCTGTATCCTACATAAATAATAAAAGTTAAATACATAAACATATCACACAAAATATGTCAGAGTATAATTCAAAAGTTAAATGAGGAAGAACTAAAGATAAAATGACATTTTACTGACAGGTGACTGAAGGAGTCATCGACTACAAATTTTTCAAATATATTGTTTTAATGTCTTATTAAACTGCAAAAAATGTAAAAGCCCTCAAATTATTTTTAAAAATCTTACATCAGTCAGCAATTTTGTGATTCATTTAGAGTGGTGCTTGAAAGACTACAAGGGCCATATGTAAAGTACATACTTACCTTCTTTGTCACCTGCTTTATCCTTTCACTCCTTTAATGCTAGAGTTTTTATTCACAATCATTATGTGGGCAAAAAAAATATATGACACTAAAATTAACAGTAAAGACATACCTGCTTGTTCATAAAGACATAAATGACCGGATTGTACACAGCTGCAGTCTTAGCGAAGAAGGCTGGTGCTGCGGCAACGCGAGGGTCAATATGGATGTTTGGATAGGCTGTGACGAGGATGGAGAACGCTGCATAAGGTGTCCAGCCCACCATATAGGCAATTATCATTACGATGACCATCCTTGCTACGGCCCGGTCTGGTTTCCGTGTATTACCTAGTTTCCCACGAGCATTGGATACCTGGAACAGCATATTTCATAATTATTTTACAGTCATGTATTCTTGTAGTGTGTTATAATTAAAACAATTTTTTTTTTAAAAAGGTTCAGTATCATAGAAAAAACAAAATGACCCACTTTTCTGAGTTTCTGCATGAGTTTGCCATAGGAGACAATAATTACTCCAAGTGGAAGGATAAAGCAGGTGACAAAGAAGGCGATTATGTAAGTATGGTCCTTGTAGTCTCTTGAGTACCTTAATAAAGAAAGCAAAAACCCAGATCTAATTTTCGCACCAAAAAATGTTAAATGTCAACAGTGAAAGGCTTCACATTTAAGCCATACCAATCTGAGAGCTCTAATTCAGAGGTGTCTAGGTCTAAGAATGTAACATTTGTCAGTCTGATATGTGTAAAAATATTTTGCTAATTTTAATATTGTTTTTAATGGAAGGGAGGGAAAAATCACCAGTTAGGTTCACAAGAAGTGTAGCTGTTCCAGTCAAACACTGGAGACTTGTGATACACAGAACACTTGTGTATCTTAAAGCTTTATGCAGAGTTTTTATCAGTTGATGTTAATTAACCGACAAACTCTGCATAAAGCTTTAAGATAAGAAGTCTTCATTAAAATTATTATAAAGAAATACAGTGACTTTTAGTGAAAAGGTAAGAGAAATCAACTTTGGCTGACGTATATTAAAGAATGTTGTTTTAATATGTCACTTCGTAGGTTTAAGCATGTAACATTTGTCAGTTTGATATGTGTAAAAAATATTTAGCAAATTTTATTAATGCTCTAAATAGAAGTGAGGGAAGAGTCACCAGTTGGGTTCACAAGTAGTGCCAATCTTGCTGACGGTGTAGCTGTTCCAGCCAAACACTGGAGGAATAGTACAGATGAAGGAGAACGTCCAGACAAACAGAAGACCCAGTGCTGCATGTTTGACTCCTAAACGGACATTTTTCATTGGCCTACAGATCACAAAGAAACGCTCAAAAGCCAGAATTGCCAAAGACCAGAGAGCCACAATACCTACAAGGCAAAAAAAAAAAGTTTTTTTTATACATACATACATATATACATACACTGTGAGTACTTATACATCAACCTGAACTAAGCTGAAAACAAAAAGTTGAACCTTTTTTCGACTGAAACTCCAATGTTAGAAACCTTAAAATTTCTTCCAACCGTTTCTATAGAATAGCCCCTGATAACTGAGAATCTTTATGAGTGTCTTCAACAGTAAGAACCTGATATCAAAAAAGGAATACCAAATTGTACTTTTTATGAATCTCGAAAGGACATACACACGACGTGGTTGTGAGAAAATATGATGCCCTCATATGAGGTTAGTGAGAGTTCACGAGACTACAGAAAGCATTATCAATCATACCATAACTTTTTTATTATTATAAAAATTGAAAGAAATCTACTACCTCATCCTCATTCATCTTATACAATTTTTATGAGACCAGTCCTACTTTATGTTTGTTTGTTCAGGGGCTCCTCAAGGCTTCTTTGGATGGGCAAGGGTTCTGCCTTTATAATGGAGTTATACTTGAAACATTTGTAACTGCAACACTGTTGTAGGATTCGACACTTACTTTTGCTTGTCACTAGGGTGCAGCTTTAGTACTTTTAGTTTGGAAAGTTGAGTCTTTAATTTGGAAACTGCATGTATAATAGAGTTAACTGACTAAATAGAGGTGTAAAAAGTCTTCTGTCATTTTGAAAATGTACCTTTTGTCATAGAAGGCATACTATACACTGCACACTCAAAATGAGTACGAAGTTTCTCGAAAACATACAGTTTAGTACCACTTTCACATTGAATCATTAAGATTTCTCCAGAATGTAAGATGTTGCTCTTAATTCAACCTTCACGTGATAAATAACGAAAAACGAAAACGCCAGTGTATTCACACACACACACACACACACACACACACACGTTACTTCAGCACCGTAACAGAGCTGGAATTCAGACTCACCGAAAAAAGTGACGGCGAATCCCTCGAGCACGCACGCCCACCTGCCCAGGAAGAAGTAACCCCGCGCGTTGGTCAGGAAACTCAGTGTACCACCGACCAGCGACAAGCAGAAGTCAGCCACAGACAAGTTGACAATAATGTAATTCAGGGGCTGTCTCAGCTGTTTAAACTTGTAGGTCACGAACATGACTGTGGAGTTTTCAGCCAGCGAAATTAAAGTCACTGCAAACATCAAGCACGCAAGAAACGTGTAGTTCCAGGGCGCGACCGACTGCAGCGGACCCGCGAACGGATCCTGAGGCTGCGCCGCTTCTGGAGCTTCGGTGTAGGACCCGCCGTTAACGGAAGACGGGTACGTGTCCATACCGGAGACAGGGTTGGACATATCTGTAAAGTAGACGGAGAGACTTCACTGGGGGGAGGAATAAATAAATAAATAAAGACAGTCACGGATCAGAGAAATAAAACTCTATTGGAAGTGTACATGTGATTAAGTTTTGAGTTTGAGCGGGGCTTAACTAATTCACTTCAAAGAAAAAAAGAAAAAAAAAAGCAGCCTACCAAAGTCTTCAAGAGTCAAGAAAGACAAGAAATGACAAGAAAGACAAGTGAAGGCAGAGCTCACAGCATCATCTCCTGCTCACAGTCTCCTGCTCCTGTTTATATACTGTAGAGTCCATGTCCACTCCAAGATGTGTGGTAAAGGGTCAGCACCTTTTAAAACTTCTGTAGCTGCCTTATGCTGTACACACTTCATGTTGGTTTTGGGATTTTTTTAAATATTATTATTAATATTTTGCTTTTGGTATGATTGATGTAGCGAATGAAGGGGTGATTTGGTAGAAATTAATTTGAAAGTTTAAAACAGTTTAATACATTTGCTTTTTAACTTATTAACTTATGGACTGGAATTTGCACCTTGACCCCTTTTAAACACATGTTCTTGTTAATTACTTGCATTTATTAGGCAGAAAAAAAAAAAGAACCCATGAATGACAAGTGTTATATATGGGTGCATCTTGTCCTGTATACAGTAGATCTTGGAACATTTTCTCTGTCTATTTTCTTCAGGTTCCGCTTGACTTGACTCATATTAATAGTCGGCCAAAACGCACAAAACTTACATTTACATTACACACTTTACATGAGATGGTGGGACCAGCCAAACAGTGCTGGAGGATCGGAGGGAATGTGGTGTGGTGCGTGGTATGATTAGAGCTGAGAGGTAACTGGGTCCAGGGCAGTTTATTGGTTTGTAGGCAAGCATAATGATTGATGTGGGCAGCTACAGGAAGCCAGTGCAGGAAACGGAGAAGTGGGGTGGTGTGGGAGAACTTGGGAAGGTTGAAAACAAAACAAGCATATGACCTTTACAAATTGGTGTTTACATTTTTATTTAATTTTTTGGTAAAAGCTTTTAAAAAATCTGCAAAAATGTAAAAGTTTGAATTAAAAAAAGTTACTAGTTCACTTCGTAAGAGGACATGGAATTGTATTAGAGAATGTTTCTTTTTATCTGATAAAAATATAAATTTGTATGCATATTGACAAATCATTTGGATCAGGAGATAAGAAGCATTAAGTATTACTTAAAAAATGGTGTTCAATGATCCTATCTAAAAATTCAAGTTTTCACGTAGGTGAGACACTCTTTAGCACCAATACCATGTTATGGCGAGGAGTGCAAGGACTGAGCCCTCAAAACATAGTTTGAAGCACATGATTGTCTAAAAATATTTTTTTATGCTGTATTATTAAACCCTTAACATTCCTGGAAATTGTTCCAAGATAGGAGACTGTCCCTGTACACAAAGTGAGGATAATAAGGACAGAGTTTTCCCAAGGTTGGTGTGGAAGATCAGAGCCATGATTCTATTCCAATTCTACACTGGAAAGCAGACTGTGCACCTTCTTGTTATGCATCAACGTCCAACCACTCTTGAATTAATGTTTCACCCTGAGTTACACCATCAAAAAAGCTTAATGAGGTAACCTTTAGGGTAAGATAAGCTTGTATGTTTGGGACATGAGCAGACATTTCCTTTCTTCAACTCTTGGCTTTTCAATCACTTTGATATAGGTTAATCTTTATGTAAATCAATTCACACAAAGTCTTCTTCAAACGGGGATTGTTTATTTCATATCCCTTACAATCTTTCAGGAAACGAAAGCTAAACTTCTAACCTCTTTTATTTAGCTTAGAACCTAGGTGTTTTCAAGATATAGCAAAAACAAAATAATTGGTCATCCTGTTCTAATTCTTTCTGAGGAAATTACTGAATTTTAATCTATTTGGCTGTCTATTAGTCTGCATGTCTACCTTGGGTATCTTTTTCCAGATATCTTTTTATGTTTGTGCTACGTTTAGATATTCACTATGTATCTGTCTGTGGCTCCAGCAAATGAGTCCATTATGCTTGTTAGTGCCTTCCTAATCAGAAATTATGTTACAAAATTAAGCAAGACCCTAATTTGTCTTTTTCAAATGATCAATACCTGTGACATTAAGAAGGGCCGTGTCCTGCTGAGCATGTAAATGTTCCTTTACACCTGGCCTTCTTATCAGAGTCTAGACCCTTCTCAGCAACCTTTGGGCCACAGGTGGCATATACTGTAAACGAGGTACAAGATATTATTGTTTGTCCATGGATTATACAGTAAAAATACAAATTTTCACATTATCATTGTCTTTGTTCACCTTGCATGTTTTATTTTGGTAGAATTTCTGCCCTTTATTTTTAATATGTTACAGTATCCCACAAAAGTGAGGACATCCTCACATTTTAGCAACTACTTCGTTATATGTTCTCAAGGGATATTACTATATATAAGAAAATGAGTACAACCTAAATGAACATGTCAAAACTGTGTCCAAAGTTTCAATATTTCCAATATTTTGTGTGAGCACCATTGTTATCTATCATGGCCTTAATCCTCCTGGGCATGGAACTCGCCAGAGCTGCAAATGTTGTTGCTGGGATCCTCTTCCACTACACCAAAATTATATCACAGAGCTGCTAGATGTTAGACACATGGTGCTTCGCCACCTTCCGCTTGAGGATGCCCCACACGTCCTCAAAAAGGTACAGGTCTGGAGACATACTTGGCCACTGACAAACATATGAACATGATGAACAGGACATGTGACTTTGCCTGGCTAAATGATGTACAGCTGTTATCACTTAGGACATACTCATTTTATTGCTACCAGCTATTTTGACAATTTCTGTATGTTGAGTTATTTTCAGAGGACAGTAAATCTATACTGTTATACAAGCTGCACATTGACAACTCTAATATACAGGTCCTTCTAAAAAAAAATTAGCATATTCTGATAAAGTTCATTATTTTCTGTAATGTACTGATAAACATTAGACTTTCATATATTTTAGATTCATTACACATAACTGAAGTAGTTCAAGCCTTTTATTGTTTTAATATTGATGATTTTGGCATACAGCTCATGAAAACCCAAAATTCCTATCTCAAAACATTAGCATATTTCATCCGACCAATAAAAGAAAAGTGTTTTTAGTACAAAAAAAGTCAACCTTCAAATAATTATGTTCAGTTATGCACTCAATACTTGGTCGGGAATCCTTTTGCAGAAATGACTGCTTCAATGCGGCGTGGCATGGAGGCAATCAGCCTGTGGCACTGCTGAGGTGTAATGGAGGCCCAGGATGCTTCGATAGCGGCCTTAAGCTCATCCAGAATGTTGGGTCTTGCGTATCTCAACTTTCTCTTCACAATATCCCACAGATTCTCTATGGGGTTCAGGTCAGGAGAGTTGGCAGGCCAATTGAGCACAGTAATACCATGGTCAGTAAACCATTTACCAGTATTTTTGGCACTGTGAGCAGGTGCCAGGTCATGCTGAAAAATGAAATCTTCATCTCCATAAAGCTTTTCAGCAGATGGAAGCATGAAGTGCTCCAAAATCTCCTGATAGCTAGCTGCATTGACCCTGCCCTTGATAAAACACAGTGGACCAACACCAGCAGCTGACATGGCACCCCAGACCATCACTGACTGTGGGTACTTGACACTGGACTTCAGGCATTTTGGCATTTCCCTCTCCCAAGTCTTCTTCGAGACTCTGGCATCTTGATTTCCGAATGACATGCAAAATTTGCTTTCATCCAAAAAAGTACTTTGGACCACTGAGCAACAGTCCAGTGCTGCTTCTCTGTAGCCCAGGTCAGGCGCTTCTGCCGCTGTTTCTAGTTCGAAAGTGGCTTGACCTGGGGAATGTGGCACCTGTAGCCCATTTCCTGCACACGTCTGTACACGGTGGCTCTGGATGTTTCTACTCCAGACTCAGTCCACTGCTTCCGCAGGTCCCCCAAGGTCTGGAATCGGTCCTTCTCCACAATCTTCCTCAGGGTCCGGTCAC
>JAAGKR010005813.1:15780-35780 GCA_011419295.1 Clarias macrocephalus
AGGTCATGCTGAAAAATGAAATCTTCATCTCCATAAAGCTTTTCAGCAGATGGAAGCATGAAGTGCTCCAAAATCTCCTGATAGCTAGCTGCATTGACCCTGCCCTTGATAAAACACAGTGGACCAACACCAGCAGCTGACATGGCACCCCAGACCATCACTGACTGTGGGTACTTGACACTGGACTTCAGGCATTTTGGCATTTCCCTCTCCCAAGTCTTCTTCGAGACTCTGGCACCTTGATTTCCGAATGACATGCTTCTGCCGCTGTTTCTAGTTCGAAAGTGGCTTGACCTGGGGAATGTGGCACTTGTAGCCCATTTCCTGCACACGTCTGTACACGGTGGCTCTGGATGTTTCTACTCCAGACTCAGTCCACTGCTTCCGCAGGTCCCCCAAGGTCTGGAATCGGTCCTTCTCCACAATCTTCCTCAGGGTCCGGTCACCTCTTCTCGTTGTGCAGCGTTTTCTGCCACACCTTTTCCTTCCCACAGACTTCCCACTGAGGTGCTTTAATACAGCACTCTGGGAACAGCCTATTCGTTCAGAAATTTCTTTCTTTGTCTTACCCTCTTGCTTGAGGGTGTCAATGATGGCCTTCTGGACAGCAGTCAGGTCGGCAGTCTTACCCATGATTGCAGTTTTGAGTAATGAACCAGGCTGGGAGTTTTTAAACGCCTCAGGAATCTTTTGGAGGTGTTTAGAGTTAATTAGTTGATTCAGATGATTAGGTTAATAGCTCGTTTAGAGAACCTTTTCATGATATGCTAATTTTTTTAGATAGGAATTTTGGGTTTTCATGAGTTGTATGCCAAAATCATCAATATTAAAACAATAAAAGGCTTGAACTACTTCAGTTGTGTGTAATGAATCTAAAATATATGAAAGTCTAATGTTTATCAGTACATTACAGAAAATAATGAACTTTATCAGAATATGCAAATTTTTTGAGAAGGACCTGTATATCCAAGTTTCATTTCTATAGTATTGTGCTTTGAGAAGATATAATAAAATGTTTGCTGAAATTGGACGTCACTTTTTTGAGTGGGTGTACTTATTTCTGATTAGACATTTTTTGATTTCCTTCATAAACATTAAAGGCTTAGACATTAAAAAGAATTTTGCTTATCTGTTTAATTTTTTGTCATAACAGAGGCATCATCATGTAATTTATTTCATTCAAAATATCACACCTTTTAAGCTTGCTTGGATTTTCCACAAAGGGAGGTGAGACAGGAAGCAAATGAAGACATGTTTTTACTAAAGTGGAGCTTAAACATGATCAAAACAAACATGAAATCCAAATAGCAAATGACTATGCAAAAAAGCCATGAATATGACTAGTTTAGAACTACTCCTAATGCTAACAAAACCAGAACAAACACTTAAACTCAAAAATAAAATCAGTATACCATATAGCAGAACTACAGTGAACTAAAAAGGCAGAATAATGACAGATATAGGACAAGACCTAACTGGAACACAGTCTATACATCAAACTCAACAAGGTGCAGGTGAATACAATCAGGACAAGGTGACTGGTGGAGTGCATACTGGGAAATAGAGTCTGGAACCAAATACCAATATAAGAGACTTGCAGCACACAAAAGTCAAAAACAGGAAAAAATACAAGAAGAACCCTGATAATAGAATAGAAAGAAAAAACTGAGGTTTAGTGTGTGTATAAGCCATAACATTAAAACCACTGGCAGGCAAAGTAAACATTGCCTCTTTTGAATGAAATCTGTGAAGAGGTGTGATATATTAATATAGCAAAAATGGACAAGGATGAGTGTGCAAATGATGAACCAACTTGTGATGAGTAGACGACTAGGTCAAAGCATCTTCGAAGCATTCAGGTCTTCTTACTATGTCCCCAGACAAAGAGACATGGCCGTTCAAGGCTAGTTGATGACCATGGAAAGTGAAGGCAGGCCGTCATTGCTGAAAAATTTAATGCTGGCATAGAACATAATTTGTCAGATCACACAGTACATCACAGATTGCTGTGTATGGGACTGCATAGCCATAAACCGGTCCGAGTCCTGTTGCTGGCAAGAACTATATAAAGCATGCGGTTTAGATGTTATGTTGATCAGTGTATACAGTGATTATCAGGCAGCCTTTTTAACCACAGCATCTGACTATACAGTTTATAATGACTCCAGCTTTGAAAATTACAAATCTACAAAGGAGAGAAATGTCATTCATGCTTCCATTAATCAAATGATTGAAATTTCTTAGCATTTAAAGAAACCATGATGTGCTCAGATGTTTTGCTGGAAGCTCCTTGATCATATGACTAAGGCAGATCATGCTGGGTATTGGGCAGTCATCCTCACAAGGACAGCATCTGCCCCTTCCCATCTGCCCACTTATGCCTCCAGCCTTTATTCGTCACCACAGTCTCACTCCTAAAGGCCACAGCAGCGATGCTCACTCATGCTAAACAACTCATAGCCCAGTGACAGTGCTTTGAGCTCCAGCATGTCTCACAGATATGCTGTGGATTATTTGGGAACGTTCTGACAGACTGATTTTGAGACACATGAATAATGGAAGCCATGAACAATTTCAGTAGAAGAAGTGACAGAATTGATTATTACTAATATTTCAGTGCAGTACAATTGAAGCATGAAATGAACGCTTTAACTAGTATTATTCATAATATATTGATAGATGTTTACACACCTCACCCCGGATTTAGAAGGAAATACTTTCTGTTTTGGGTTTGGAACGTGCTGCACATTTATAACAGGTTCTTCACATGATCCAGGTATCAGCTATAAATGCTTTCATTATCGTTGACCATTAAATCCACAGGGAATATTTTGTGTTAATGTCAGCTAAATCATGTCTCAAAATCCTAGATTTATTAAGACATAAGCGATACAAATAAATCACTGTCTGTTTGAAGGAGTCACGTAGTATATTTTCTAGCTTCCCTACATATAAAAAATTTTGTTTTTTCTACAGGAAGATATTAACTGCATGACCTATTAGATGACATATGGGTCATTTGATTTCTGGGATATATCATGTCCATTGATGTTAAGTATCCTACTCACTCACTCACTCACTCACTCATCTATACTGTTTTATCCTGTACACATGTTTGCAGTCCTGTACACATGTTGTACACATGTTGTGCATGGGGCATTGGTGGCTCACTGCCATGCGGAAGGCCCAGGTTTGATCCCCAGCCAATACCCCACTGGGTGCAGTGCTGGTCCCAAGCCTGGATAAAATGGGAGGGTTGTGTCAGGAAGGACATCCGGCATAAAATCTGTGCCAAGTTGTTGTGTGGATCAGTTGGTCCCCTCAACGGAAGCAGCCGAAAGACCAAAAACAACAGGGTTGCAGAGTGCCTGGAGCCTATCCCAGGAGACTTATAGCAGGAGGTGTGGTACACCCAGGACAGGGTGCCAATACATTGCAGTGCACACACATACACATGCTACAGGCAATTAACCTAATCTGTATATCTTTAGTCCATCTCAAGAGACTTGGGGTATATATATACAGTATACTGTATAATAGCTTATTGTTATTGAGTATATTAATTAAACATCAAGTGTGTTATGTACACTATTATGTTTCACAGATTCTTTATGACTTGAATGTGATAAATTATTTTAAATTATTTTCTATTCAAATTGGATGTTAAACTGTTCATGAAAAGGAGAAGAGGTCAACCAAGCAAATTCTACCCCTGAAATTATAGGTCAAGACAAAGAAATTGTCAACTATGTTACCCAGTTGTTTAAATAATCAGTCATCATTCATACATCATTGCCATTATCAGTCTACATATTTCACAGGACACATTCTTCATATGGGTGTGCCTCATCAAAACATCAAAACAAACACGGCACAAGTGTGACCAAAATGTATGCCATAGAACAAAATTATATAATTTGATGCTGGTCACTTAGCACTGGGAAAATAATTTTTGATAATTTTTTGTTAGTAACATGGTTGACAAACTATGTAGTCAAATCATCCTTTACCTTCAATTTTTTTTATGTTTATTCTTTGCAAGTTGATATTTTGCACCACTGTTTGATTTATTGAAAATGATTTTTTTTACTTTTTTACTTACTATATGATAAGTATAAAATGAATTATATGTAAAAAAAAAAAAAAAAATACAAATAACTACATTGTTGTGTTTTATTGTACAAGATAAACACATCAGTCTATTGTTTAAATTACAGCATTTCTAATTGTCATTTGTGCTTGACCCTGAAAATGCATAAAATTAAAAGTGTCAATGTTACAAACTTGTGTAAACAAATACATTTAAAAAGCCCGTATACTGGCAGGCAATCTGATGTTTAGGCAATTTTCTTTTTGACTGATAGTATTTTACCTTATTCAAGGCTGCAAATACAGTTGATATATGCAGAACTGTATGAATGAATTACATCAATCTTACAGTCTGTATCTGGTTACAGACAACCTTGAATTCTTCTAGTCCTCCCCAGGGGGCAGCAGAGAACATAGAGAGTGTGAAATGGAACTTTTTATGTCTCTTAGTTCTTAAATATTATATTATATTATATTATATTATATTATATTATATTATATTATAATAAAAATATTATATTATAATAGAAAAAACGAAATACGCGGGAGTCTAGTTAGATTTTTCTTATATTTTACATTTTCTCACCATAATAAAATCAGCCTTGTAAATCACTGGTGAGATGCTGCCACCAAGTGGTTTAATGCTTCTCTGTACGACCCCTTCAGATATTTCTCCTGTCCTGGGATGGTTGCTATGTTGTAAGTTGGTCTTTTAACAAGTGACATACAGTACTGAGTGGAGACTATTAATTCTGTCATATGGAAAGAATTACATACAGCCAGTGAGGACTGGTGACAAATTACTTTTAATCACTTTTATGCAGCAGTGACAACATAATTTATGCACACCTACAACTTTTTGACAAAGAGCAACAAACATTGATATGGAGAGCAAGCAAACAGTAATCAACAGCCCAGTTAGTTAATGCTCATGTATTTGTATATGTTTGCACAAACAGTGTTTGTAAATTGATGTATAAATGTAAATGTAACTTAAAACATTCAAATGTGTTCTTCGGGTCAAATCCCGAGAAGTGTCAACATGAGTTACACAGATTCTAGTACAGGTGGCATACATTTAATACAAATAAAGTTCACTTACTTGATTGTTGTACCAAAGAATGGCAACTTAACATACAATATAAGAAATTAATTAGATTAATTAATCAATTATGTAGATGAATGTGCAGAATTGTTTTACGTGGTACACCACTTTAATCAATTACATTTACACGACTGTTTAAATATTTATTTTCACTTGAACAATGCTAATCAACTGATGATGCCAATGATGGCAAGCAACTCAAAATGCATTTGCTAATTTTACTGCTGCATAAACCATCCATGTCCAAACCCTGATTTTATGCAGTGTTAGTCAAGCATGCATACTCGCTTCCCCTTTTTAAATTAAGAACAGTTTGTAATACATATTCTCTTCATGCATCAAAGACATCTCCATAGCATGAGTTCTGATGAAATGTTCAGATTTAAAAATACTAGTTTATGTATTTAAGACAGATTTTTAAATGTAATTAAGATTGTGTTACAAAACGTCATCTATTCATATGTCTTTGAGAATTTTATGCAATTACAGTACTACAGGTTTCATGCTGCCAAACTTTAGCTATATATAGATCCTCTGTGTGTTAAATGCTTGTGTCAAATACACTATCATATTAATATTCTGACATCCTTTTTTTTTTTCTTTAGTTGACGTATAGTGTATGCCTACAGACAGATGTACGATAGGGGAGAGACAGGAACAACATTTAATTAACAGCATTCATTCAAAGGTAAAAATTTGAAAACAAGTGGGTATGGGTAATGAAAGTTAAATACCAACTGTTGCCTGCCCAAGAGAGCTCAAGAACTGGCAATTAATGTTTAATGTCATTTAAATACCTGCTGTGAATTATTGGGGGAAACATAGGAGTTATACAAATAACTATAATTTAAAGTGGGAATAAAATTTAGGAGAAATGTGTTATATGAGGAGAAAAGTGTTAGCCCAGTGCAAATGAATTATGAAAGTCATTTCTTTTATCGTGTCATTTCATCAGCAAACCTAGAACTGATCAAGTCTTCAATGCTTTCATCATCTGAAAGAGAGAGGCACCATGGTCAAAAACAAATTGACAAAACACAGAGAAAGAAGAAACAAAACATTTAGAAAAACAGTGTAACCTTTTATGCGTAGATAGGAGAAAAGTTCCAAAAGTGCATGGAGATATGATTCATCTGTTATAGAGCCTTAAAAAAAACATGACAACACAGAGATATAATAGCAAATATTTTAAAATACACTTTTAGAGGAAAAAGGTCTTATGTAAAGCTCTTTCTATGTTTTTCCTTGTCTCTTTAGGTTCTGTGTAGAACCTACAACTAAGTGGTTGTAGTGAAGAAAGGGAGGAAGAAGCATTGTAGGAAGATTTTGATTTTGTAATCAATAAATCATTTAAATACTTCTAATATTTTTATCTATTGCTTAATAATTAACAAATTATTGCTCACAATGATATTACATTATACATAGGTGAGTTCATTATGCAATTAGACATTAAGAAAATAGTAAGTTTCTTACTATATAAAGGCTGATGTGTTGGCAGGATGGAGTCCTCTGTGCTGTCCCGCTTGCCCACACTGGTTCCATGTCGTACAGTAAGAGTTCTGTGTGCATCTGGATGCAGTGATTTAGACAATTAAAGTGAACTGGACTTTGCTTTGATGCAGCACACACAATAGACACGCTTTTTTTTTTTTTTTTTTGGTTTTGTGTCCTCCTCTTGCCTTATATCCTATTTCACATAGCCGTTATGGTTACTGCTCTGCTGCACTATGGTGGCACTTTATTACATGCTGGAAAAGATGATACCCTAATGATATCTTCTTGTTCTTTATATGCTATTTAGAACAAAGACAATAAAGTTAACTGATTGATTGATTGATTGATTGATTGATTGATTGATTGATTGATTGATTGATTGATTGATTGATTGATTGATTGATTGATTGATTGATTGATTGATTGATATTTAACAAAGTAATTTCCAATGTAAAAACCAAAGAAAACCCACTGCACTATACAGGCTGTATGTTCACTTACAAGGTCCAAGTAGATATCCAGCACTATTCAGTGTCCATCCTCTTTTCTCTAGACCCTGAAAATTAGTATACATATAAGTACAAAGATATTTAAACTTTCTTTTTTGTTTGTTTGTTTGTTTATTTGTTTGTTTGTTTTTGTCTTTTACACTAAAGGTTCTTAATGAAAATGATTTTTAAAAAATGTACCCTAAGGGTCATCCCATGGGTTCTTGACAATTGAGGGGACAGTACACACAAAGAGACACAGAACACCATGTAGCTCATCTTCATCTACAGAAAGAAATACAGCTGAAAGTCTTTGACAATCTATAACAAAAACAATATTTTATTTTAACAAAAAATTAAATGCAATGTTGTAATTTTAAATATATTTTCAATATGAAATATGTATGCTTAGCCTAGAATTCCTGTAATAAACTAATGAGGGTCATTCTCTACTCTATTTAGTATGTTTTATGAGAATAAATACATTAAATGCTAAATATTACAACATACATGTTTACATTGTAAGGTTTACGACATACGTATTTTGCTTAGGCTATATTAACTTGCACATCATTATTAAAAATCATTAAGCAACTAAATCAAAAGTCAGGGGCAAAAGCAGTTTTATGCAGGCAGATTGCATAAAACTGGACAGAATTAACAAATATTTGAAGAATATGTACAGTAATCATTTCTCTTGTAAATAATTACACGTTACAAATCATGCTTACCTTTTTAAAAGAAAGCTCTACTTCCAGTCAACAAAATGTCACAGTTAAAATCCTTAAAGCAAGCTAAGTGAGAGTGAATCTCACCTTTTATATTATCTTTCAAATTATGTGTGTAATCTATGTGAAGGCAGTAGGTCTTGGTAGTACATGAGTAAATGTCTGGTGTAGTAAATGTCTGTCTTTTATATACTCTCTGACTCGTACCGCATTATCATAATGAAACTCTATTAGTATAGATTTCATTTATCTTAATTGGCGGTGTTATTACAGAGAATAGGACGTCAGGGTAGAGGGGGAGTGATGTGACAAAATTAATCTCACACAGAGAAAGGGAGCGGGAAATAGTGGAAGAGTGAGAGAGCGCCTGATAACTCAGACAAAGGAACACACTATGAGAGATCTCTCACATTTTTAATATTGCAAGTCTATAAAAGAAAAAAAATTTAAAACAACATAATAATAATCATCATCATCATCATTTGGATATATAATTAAATTATAAAGTTCATCATGTATTCTGAGATCAAAAAGGATGTATATGATTATTTTTTTTAAAAGATGATTTGTATAGGTTGATGACTAGATTAAAAAAAAAAAACCCAAAAGTTCACTACAAAGAAAATCACATCTTGTTTTGAAGTATGGCAACAACTAAATAAAGTAAGGGTTAATAATACTTTATAAACATGAGTGCTCACTTTAACAGTTAGAGACCACAGAGTCTGTTTCCTCCCACCTCCACCTGACACACTCATGCTGTCCTCATACAGCACAACTCAACTCCATTTAATTCCATGATGTTGTCCTCTCTCTAATGGCTGTACCTCATCCCAGGTATAATTACTGCACCTACTGCCCCCTGTAATCCATTAGCAAAGGGGCCCTAGAACACTCTGCCTAATTACGGGTCAGTAATTATATGACACAGAGCTTCACCAATACTGCATAAGGGGATTCAACACACTGTTCATACAGCATTTTTCCATCATCTCTCTTCTCATGGGAGCTTAAATTTTAACCTTTTGTAAGCTCACATTGCATCATTCGTACATTCTCTGTGTATACGTGATTCACCTTGCGCATAATTAGCTTTCCACCTCCTTACAACATTGTCATCATGTGCCAGGAACAAACTGGAATCAAGAGCAGCTAAATGAAGAAAGACAAATTGGTGTGTCACTCTATAAATGTCAAGAGTGTTAAATTTGCTACAGTATACATGATATGGTGCTGTCGTGACCTGACGTGTTCATGTGTAAAATGGTTGCATGAGTAGAAATTTAAAACATTAAAATTGAAACAATTCAAATAAATGATAAATGATTCAATGATAAATGATAAAATGCACGTAGTGTAAAACAAGTGATATTTTCCCACAGTATCAAAAGCTGGTGTGTTTGATCAAGCCTGATATTGATGTTTACTGACAAACAATCATTTTCCACATGATGTGCCACTGATGTTTGTTGACATGTGATACTGATGTTTGATGGTAGCTGGGTTTTTTTATTGTATACAATCTGATATTTGACATCATTCTCATGTTCCTGCAGTCCTGGGGTGGTTACCTGAGACAATGATAAATATGTAAAGTTCCAGATCATTAAGAGAAGTTCTGAAGGTTGGAGAACAATGGCATAAACAATGGCATCATTGTAAAAGAATGGAAGGCAGTTGATGTTTAATATTAAATTTTTTACTAATAATACTAATAATGTAAGAGGTACTGTCATGTATTTACAAGTTTCAGCTAACTTCTACTCTACTTATTTCAGGACAAACTTAGTTTTCTGCTTCCATTTGCCCATGATCAATATCAACAAAAAATTGTGTATCAGAAGTTGAATAAAATCATGTTCATTTTTTAATGAAATTGGATTTCAAAAACATTCTTTTTGGACCTAGAAGGGTTTTAATAGTGTGGTTTTGTTCAACTTGTGTTTTTACTTTATGCTCTCTGCTTCAGGGTGTTTAAAAAAAAAATTTAAGAAATATTCCAAAGGTGTAACTGTCTGTTTAATTTTCATGGTGGATTTAGAGAGAAGACTTTAAATAAACCAGAAGCAAGGAAAACACTTGTGTCTGCCTGTGAAATAGGGACTTATAGCTGTGTCACTTTTAAAGAAAAATGTCAGCTGGTTATCAATATTGGCTTACACTGGATGGTTTAGTATCTGCATTGATACATGAATTAGTCTTCAAGGCGAAACCATCATCACCGAGGATAAAATAAGGCATGGGCTTGTCATTATTGGTCATGGGTTCTGGTGGAGGAAAATTGATGATACCATTCTCTATACACTTCTTCAGCTCACACAAAACAAACTCACTACTGAAACGTTGTCATGTCACTAACACTTCGTTATTGCAGTGAGTCAAAATTTGCTGTAGAGTCAATTTCATGTCCTTATGAATTCATTTTAATAGCTCGCTGTAGGGTCACTACACTTAAAAACAGAAATGGTACAAGAAACTCAGAGTTTAACCCTGAACACTGTTTTGACCTTTGAAACCCAGAGTTTTCGTTTTCAGAACAGGGGATTATAAATATTACAATGAACTTTGAGTAAAGTTCATCATAAGTAAATCTCTCGCACAGAGAGATAAAGAAGTCTGCATCATTGGAACACTGAAAACAAGAGTCACCATGGCAACATGAGAAATAGCCCCATACTGCTCCCTAGTGACATAAGTAATAGTGATATTAATGAATGCAAATGCAGGATAAGTGTGTATATTTAAGAAAAAACAAAATTTCATAGAAATATCATCACTCACTCATCATCTGTACTGCTTTATCCTGTATACAGGATTGCAAGGACCCAAGGCCTATCCTGAAGACGTAGGGTATGAGGCGGGGAACACCCTGAATGGGGTGCCAATCCATCACAGGGAACGCACACGCTCATTCACACACTACGGGCAATTTGGGAATACCAGTTCTCCTAATCTGCATTATATTATATTATATTATATTATATTATATTATATTATATTATATTATATTATATTATATTATATTATATTATATTATATTATATTATTGAAACAGTTTTGGCAGTAAAAAAATATGCAATAAAAGATGCAATGCAAACAAAAATGTTTAGTCTATTAATCAGCATTCTGTGGCTGCAATCAACATGTGAAAAGTTGTTTTGAATTTTTTTAAGTAAAAAAGACCACTGACAGTATTTAATATTGTTAAGCAGCATCTAAATGCCTTTATACATGCAAGCCTCCAAACTCATGCATATTGGATAAGTTCATAGTTGACCTCTATGGTTGTCAATAAACCAGCACCAAACCACCACCACTCTCAGACACCGAGGAGATCAGTCAAAATAGAGGTCATCCTGTTACTGAAGGCCTCTCTAGAGGTAGTTCAACCACACCCCAGAGCCTACTCACAATGTGAGCTGTTCAAAATAACTGTGTCAGTGTTAGGTCAGTGAGTACAAGAGCACAAGTTAATCTTAGCCAAAACTTGGCACACTGATTTTCTTGAAGCGTTACAATTCTTTGTAATTAACTCCTGTTAATTTTTTAGATTCTTATATGATAATCTAATTTATGTGACTCAGATGTATATGATGGGAAAAACTATGATGTGGCCTGAGCCCTGTTGTATAAACAAAATTATAATTAGGTCAAGTACATTTTACAGACCGGTATGCAGGTGTAAGTACTTTTAATACTCTTCAATTTACTTTCATATGTAATATGAGGGCTGAAAATATTAGTTCATTCATTCAATCATTCATTCATTTATTCATTCATTCATCTTCTATACTGCTTATCCTGGTCAGGGTCATGGTGGGGGACTATCCATCCACTGAACTGGCTTTTAGAAACTGAAAACCTGAAGGTTCCTTAAATTCAGGCTCAACTAAACTTCACTAAACTCACTTTAAAAAAAAAAAAAAATTCACCTGAACAGAATCTCACCACATTAAAATACCTGCAAAAATACTGTCTATAACATACATCTGTTGTACATTTTTCTGACCAGCAAAATACAGAAACCCAGAAAACAGGAGATTCGGGACTAGGGTATTGCAGAGAGATAGATTATTGTGTGACACCAAATGATGTCCCCTAGTCTAAAAATTTGTTGGAAAAGCTAGCTACACTCATCAATGTGAGGGTGCACTGACACATACACAAGGCTGAAATAAAAAAAAGTGAAAGAGAAAACTAAATCAAAAACATAAAACACCATATTAGCATAAGTAAAGAAAGACACTTTCAAACCTCACACCAACATGAATGATACTTGATGATTACATCATACCCGATATTGCTTATCATAGAATTATAGGAAAACAAGTACAATAATAAAGTCCATACAATGCAGGATCTCAGGATATCCTTTCAGACGCTTCCTTTTTAAAGGGAAAATATGCTTTATTGTTTTATGATTACTTATAGTATATATTGTGTGTGATAAAACTGAATTCTCTGAATCCATATTCAGTGTCAATTATAATAATAAATAATAGTCCTTTTAAAACATTACAGAAAAACAGAATCATGGGTAGAGGTATTGAATATATTTACCATGAGGGACCACTGTGAAAGCATACAGTAGTACATATAAACAACAACCTTCCAGCTTTCCATTCCTTCTTTGAAAATGGCAGAGGGTTATGTTTTATTGATGAAACAGTGTGTTCACACACCATTCACAGTGCAGATGCTTTGCATGCAGCCCAGGACTCCAAAGTCACTCTGCAGAACAGCACTATGCAAAGTATCTTCTACACGGTCTCTTACAAGGTTGTCATCTTTCACATCGTGTTATACTGTTGACTGGGAAAATAAATTTACATGAGGTAAGTCGTAGATATTTATTACCCACTTCAAACACTGCATGTAGTGATATCAATCAATGTCCCAGAGCTGTATCAATGTACAGATATGATACCACTAATAATATTATTGCCTACTTTACTGAATCATTAAGATTATCTACAGACTTTGGTTGGCACTGAGAGAGAGAGAGAGAGAGAGAGAGAGAGAGAGAGAGAGAGAGAGAGAGAGAGAGAGAATTTAATAATATGTTAATATTTCAGTGAGATTTTATTTTTTTTGTATAATACAGGGGTTTTGTAAGTGCATTATAATGGAAATGTTGTTTATGCATCTTTGCCAGTTCATGAATAGTTAAAGCTTTGACTGTGGAATATGATAGGCTCTGTTCCCTTCACCTAGTCAGAGTAATATGAGATAGCTTCAGTTCAGGTAGTCCATTTTCTTTTGTTTTTTGGTTGCCCCTTTCAGACCAAGCATGGGTGTGGCCTACTTTACACTGCTCTAGCATGTAACCTATCAGCTATACACAGTAATATGTAAATTAATGATGAAATTCATAAGACCATATCATCAGCATAACCCTGAAACTGACATCTTGTTCTTTTTAAGCCATTCCGTTTTAAAATCATGTTCAGAAAACACTGATTTATTTTTGGATTTGGGAATTTATAGATATTAAATGAACAGCAGAATTTTTGTATCATTACTGACAAGTGACAATATTTCATTGCAGATATGGCATCTGAGTGCTGCCTCAGTGTCACCAAGTACTTCCTGTTTCTCTTCAACCTAATTTTTTTTGTAAGTTGTTATCTAATGAAACAGTTATGTAGCTGAAACAGACATCATGACTGACATGACAAAAACATGAACTATGTTTTGCATGCTTAATGTTTGTATTTATTATCATTTTTGGTGGGAAATATTTTTAAAAATGAAAGCCTTTTATCAAATTTATAAACAAGTTTTGAGACTTTAAATAATAATGGGTTTAAGATGTAATTTCAATCTTTATTATTTGAAAGTAACTGATTTCACTGATTATTAATTTGTTATTGCATGTATATAATTTGTAATTCTTCTTTTAGTTCTTGGGGTTGTCCCTCTTAGGGTTGGGAGTTTGGATAATATGTTCAGGGACAAGCGTTATAAGTGAGTATTAAAATTCTTACTTTCAACATAAGTAATAATGGGAACATTAGCTAGTTAAAAACATTTCCCTTTTCCCTTATTTATGGTTTTAGATCAGAAAACTTTAATCAAATACACATTATATATTAATATATTATGAATTATTCTCTTTAGCAATTGTTATAAGAAGCCTAGACATGACTTGACTTGACTTATAATCATTATATGTGGTTAATTATTCTCTTTAGTAAGTATTATAATTAGCACTGATTGCCATTATTGAACTACATGTCACCTGTTGCTATGATAAGATTAATTTTTTGCATAACCATACATCAGATGTCATAATGTAATCTGCATTTTCACAGTAGCAGATATTCCCTACCTATCCCTGTCTCTCTTCTCCTATCTGCTGGTCATCAGTGGTTCAGTCACCATGCTTTTGGGCTTCTTTGGGAGCTTTGGTGCTCTGAAGGAGGTTAAATGCATGCTGGCAATTGTGAGTTTATTAATAATAATTGCTCATTTGAAAACGTCCAACTTGCTTAATGTTTAAACACAAATGACATATTAAGTATGCTTCCTAGAAGGTTAATATAGATGTAAATTTTAACCGGTACAATGTGTTAATCTGCTTTGTTCTGTTTAAATTAAGTACTAAATTAGCCTGTGTTTTTCTGCAGTATTTTATTCTGCTCACGGTGCTTCTTGCAGCTCACATAATTGGCACAGTTCTGCTTTTCACACAAAGAAGTGCGGTAAGTCAAGCATGGAGAGAGCATACACCCAGTGACATCCTGTCACTTTTTTTTTTCTTTAGCCTGTTTAAGAAAATTGGAGTGCCTTTTGCAGTATCTAAATAGTTTTTTTTTCTTAGTTTCTTTTTTTACCCTGGAATAATTCATTTCAAATAATGTAAATGCAAGTTGTTCATGTTCAATAACCTAAGGTTAACCTTTTTTTTCTCTCTCATTAGTTTCAGACTTCCCTGGACGAAAGTGTTGACGAGATTATTAAATCATTTGGGAAGAATAATTCAAGTCCACAACACATTCTACAGTCTCTACAATTCCTTCAAAGAAAGGTACGGCCACAACAAAGCATCCAACAATTAGCAATAAAATTGTATATCAGTGATGTCACAACTGATACAACTCATTACTCCCAAGCAGTTTGATACATTAAAGTCCCTAAATCTATATGTACTGTATAAAACCTGATGTTTTGTCTGTTAAGGCCCACTGCTGTGGCTGGAGTAAAAAAGAAGATTGGGACATCAATTTCTTGTGCTCCAAACACGGGGAAAGCTGTTTTTATAGAAATTCCACTGTTAATGCCCCTGTTAATCCCACTGTAATTGCCACTGTTAATCCCACTGTTAATGCCACTGTTAATGCCACTGTAATTGCCACTACTGGAAGCTCAAACACATGCTTCTGTAAAGAAATCAACTCTACCCATTGTACGGTATATAACAAGGTACAACATAATCTTACAAGGTTAACCTGCATTTCTTTTTGTTGTTACATTGTTGTTACATTGATTTATTTATTTTTTACTCTCTTTAGAATTGCAAAGAAATTGTTGAAAAATGGCTTAATGAACATCTTACGATCATTCTTGGTGTTGTACTGGCTGTAGCTGTTGTTGAGGTAACTGTCAAATTCCTCTTTTTTCTTACCAAACCTTTTCCCTCTCCAGATTCTCAACATTTTATTGAAGTTACTACAGAATTACAGTTACATAAAGCTTAAACTGCACATCTGCATGGACACAGTGCGTGCTTCTTATTTTTCAGTAATGTGGAGGATTGGCAATTTCTCATGCACTTTGTGTTGTAGTGTCTTCAATGGGTGTGTCTTCTCACATTCTGTTGTCTTAATCGCACCTATCGATGCTGCCGCCCAAGAAACTCATATGGCAGCCATGGTCAACTTTCCAGGTCTCAGAGTGGATGTAGTGTTGTCGTGTGGAGTTGTGTTATTCAACCTAATGCAGTAATATCACAGTGGGTTATGCTTCATGGAGGCATAACATGCCAAAATATCAGTGCACCTGCAGATTTTGTAATCAATGCGGTTTCTTCCTATAAACAGTGCTCGAAAATTAATATTCACAAATCAAACTCTTCATAGCAGTTCCTATGTGTTGGCAAATAGCAAGTTAATAATGATATTCTAGCACTGATAAAAAGTCACTGTGATACTACAATTCATGAAGGTATTTTTATAAAGTGTTCTATAACATAATTGTATTTGTACATTTGGGTGCTTTCATTGATTAACATTACTGTATCTCCCAAATCCTAACAGTGATTTCAATGTGGAATATTGGCAAGGTACACTTGCGTATATGTTGGCTGTGTTGGGCAGTGTGCAATATTCTGTTGAATGTTAATTATTGATTTTCCTTATTGACTTTAAGTACTTTCCTACTCTAAAAATTGGATTTTCAGAACTTATCTATTTAAATCCAAGATAATTAAAATTGCCTATTGGCTCATGTCTCAACAGATATGTGGTATCATCCTTTCGATGTGTCTGTATAACCGGGTTTCCATGGATTACGCCATACATTTCTACTAGAAAACCAGGGTGAAACGCAGGAGCAACATCAGCTACACGCATCTGTACATACCAGCAGCAGTACTTCTTTTGTATTTTGTAATCATTATTGATCCTTGTACAATAAAATATTTTCTCATATATACAAATTTTCATGCTAATAAATAATAACTTTAAACAACAGTATGAATGGAAACTGTATGTTTTTCTTCTTTGAAGTTTTTATTTAAAGTTCCAGTATTTATCACAACCCTTATTTCCTCAGTCCCAAAAGTGTTATTATCGTCTCTGTTGCATATAATTGTCTACCTTCCTGTCTTCCAGTAAATAGAAAAAATGGACCCACCTGTGTTTATTTTACCAAAATAATGAGTCTCGATTTTCACACCTGCACAATGCATGACCTCAATCCTGTAGCGAGGTGGACAAGTCTATTGTGTTTAAGACCCATTCAAAATATTATTATTATTATTATTATTATTATTATTATTATTATTATTATTATATACAATGTGTAGAATATTATGCATTGCATAATGTAATGCATAATGTATGCAGTTTCAGCTCAGAGTAAAGTTAAGATGTGTAAAATAAGTATCTGGAGCATTTCTGTGTAGAATATGTATGAATTTAAATAGACCAAAATAATCCACATTCATTTAAAACATACTAAAACAGAAAGTTTTATTTCTCGAAGCAGAGATTCCTACACGATTGTATTAATTTGAATCATGAGCATTGCATGAAACGCAGCAAAGCCAGAAAGGATATATAATACTCGTGGGTAGACTGCTAACATGAAAGATGTTTGTAGTTCATCAGTTATCAGATGCCGTATATATACAGGCGTGGTCACTGTAACATGTTTTTACTTTTCCTGGACAAATTGGACTGAATAGGTTAGACATTCTATTTTTTATATCTTAAACATGTTTACATTAATCAAAGCACTTTTGAAATGTTGATTATTTACTCAATTACTATAATGATTTAGATCTTTTGCCAGCATTCATCATTTACTCAGTCATTTTTATAACTGAATAATGGGACCTCGAGTTTCAGTTCTGATTGTGTTTGTTGCTGTTCTCTCTGGTGAGTCTACAGTTTTTAATTATTTTCATGCCTAATGCTTTATTTTAGAGTGTTTCTCTTTTTCAACATAGAATAAATATACCAAATCTTTAAAATAAGTAAAGGTAATTAAAATGTTAAAGACATATACCATGCCATGGTCATGTCAGTTGCACAGGGTCTGATGTGTAATTACTGCAAGAGCCTTGAGAGGAACCATCCTTCCTGTGAGCAAATGGAGGAGATAGAATGTGGCATGGGTCTCACACAGTGCATCAGGTTCATAATGCACGAACCAGCATGTATGTTTAAACCATAATGACAAGTGATTTTACATTTTCGATATCTGAATACAGCCAGTGAAAAAAAAACTTTAAATGTAAATCGACCTCGAAATGTTTTAAAAAAACGTTTAATGTATTTTTATTCTTACTAAACAGTTGTTACTCTATTTCACATTTTCATGACTTGCTTTAGATGGTGAAGTGCGTGGATGTGCCAGTACTAAAGAATGCGAGGATCCAGTGCCTGACTTGGTGAAGAGAGAATGCTGCAATAGTACAGACTTCTGCAACTAACCTGGTTATGGCCAAGGCTCAATCTGCTCAATTACACTGAATTAGCTAAATCATTCCAGTGATTATTTATAGCAGTGTACTCCATGATTCTAAAATAGGAATACAAACACTGAAAGAAAAATATTTAGTCCATGGCAAATGATTGTAAATTACACATCTGAATTGAAACAAAATAAAAATGATGTGCATGTCTGCAGTATAAGAACAATCACTTTGTCTTGTGTGCAATCTTGTGCGCAATGTTCTAACAAGTGAACCCAAAGTCAAAAAACGGAAGAAAAGAAAGAACAGCAAGAAAGCAATAAAAAGTGCTTGAGTCAGAAACACCATGGTCAACAAAAAACTGGTTACAGTGTGACAGCCTTTATTGTGAAACCTTTTACAATTCAGTACAAGACAAACAAAACTCAGCGATGACATTGAAATATGTTATACAAAAGTAATACTGGATTGGACATTTTTATATATAACAAAAAGATGAAAGATCACAGTTTTTTGGAGTATTTAAATCCTACTTTGAAAGTCATGACTTTCCACATTTTGGGGTCCCTTGGTATAACTGTTACAGAGGTAGTGCATAATGAAGTAGACACAGAACACACAGCTGATGATGATGACCAGGACAGAAATGGACACAAGAGCATAGATTGACATGGTTTTCTCTGCCAAAGCCCTTACTAAACACTCCTGCTTGGGACATCCACTGACAGTACATGTGAACGTGCCGTCCTTTAGTTTAGGTAAATTCCAATAAAGTAGCACATACACAAACCAAAACTCCACCAAAATCCGCAGCATAACGCTGAACAGGTAGAACAATACAGCATTCCTGCTTCCGTGCATGTCTAACATCATTGTCCCTGTGTTATTAAGGCCACTTACACTTTTCAGCTCACCCAGAGATTCAACTTCCACTCCTTTCTTCTCTCTGGAGGTCTTCTTCTTAAAAACTGAGTGTACATGGGAAGTGAAAAGTTCCATAAGTAGGACGGACAGGGTGAGAAGGACAAACATATAGTTCCAAGCCATTATCACAGGCTTGTCAAAGTGCTGGTTGAAACAGGCTCTAGTACACACACTGTCCGTGGTCATGTTGCAGCTAAAATCGGAGTCCAATTTAAACCAAGGCATTTCAGCTACAAAAAGCGTCACAAGGCGAATGCAGAGAAAGCCAAACCACACAGTGCGCCCTTTGTAGGTGGTGGTAGTGTCCACTGCCGTGCGAAGGATGGGGATCAGACCAGTAACAATTGCTGCCATTGCTCTTCAGGATCAAGTGCTTCTGACTAATAGAGAATAGGATGACAATTGGGGGGAAAAATTCTAATAGACAGACTATTGCTGAAAGTATCATTAAATAAGTAATAAGCATTAATTATACATTTGTTGTTAGTTCTGTAGTGTGCATCAGCCTTTTGTTTGAATTCTCTACATTATAACTATGTAGTCTCATGTTCAGGTCAATTGTACACAATGTGTAATCAATTATAAAATATACATTTATATTTTAGAAAGTAATATATATATATACTTACCAATAGAAATTATCCTGCGTGAACGAAGACTGAGACGTGTTTTGTTTCAGTGATGGTGACAATGCCACTGTTTTTAGCCACACTCTGTATATAGAGTGTTAAACTGCTAACATCATCAAAATTTCTGTTTCTCACACTGTTTACCACACTCAGTTTAGGTCTTATAATTTTTAGGACCTAAAAGAAACTGACATAATAGTTGCTGTATATATATATATATTTTTAAAGCAGAATGATTTACAAGGGGAACAAGGGCTGATTGTGTGTGCAGACATAAGCAGTAAATATAGGGTTAGGCTCAGATCCTATGTTAGCCAAACCAGACTGGGCCAAACCAGACAGTTACTGAAGTGCAGTTTACGAAATGGGGCATAGGCGGCATTTCATAAACTGCACTTC
>JAAGKR010005813.1:38280-40288 GCA_011419295.1 Clarias macrocephalus
GTCATTGACCAATTAAAAAAATCTGCCAGTGTCAGTCAGCAGAAAGACTACAGACATCGAACTGTGCATTTGAGTTTTCAGATATGTTAGTTAGAAATAAAATTATCATTACTTTTATAATGCATGCATTTTACCCACTATTAGATTATGGGAACACTCACTCACTCATCTTCTATACCACTTAATCCTGTATTCTGGGTCACAGGGGTCCTGGAGCCTATACCAGGAGACTTAGGGCACAAGGCAGGGTACACCATCACAGGGCAGTTTGGGAACACTAATTAGCCTATTTGGCCCTTTTTTTTTTTCTTTTTTTTTTTTGCTCAGTCATGCTTGTATAGTTGTTTAAAATGAAACATAATTCAATTCTTCATACTGCATAGTTAGTGACGAAAAAAGCAAAATGTCACTCTATTGTAAAATCCTGACCCATATTGTAATGCCAGAAAATTACTAAAAATGCTCTGGGTTTTAAGGGTTACACATAGCTGTGATCTGAAGTTTCTTTTTTTAGTTTCCCAAGCATTTTTTCTAGCATCAAGTAATCTCTACTCATAATTTTTTTTCTACCACATTTCTTCTGTAAAGTTGACAGTTGTTTTAAGGATTTAATAATGTGTTTTTCAGTTTATAACCCAATTTAGCAACTTGAAATCTACTTCATTGTTTTGATGTGATTTAATTAATAATTGATGACCAGATTTAGATGTTGCAGTGTCCTAACAAGTGCTGCTGCAACTGATGTACAGATAAGGTGGCAGTTAGAGTAAAAGTCAACTCAGGCATGTTTCATGTTCATAAAATATAATGTTATCATAATTATCATGACTCCACTAAATTACCTAAATTATAAGAGCTCAGAAATTATTTCCAGTCTGTAAGCATGCACATTATTATTATTTTTTAAATGCACAAACCACATGAGGAAAAAATAAACTTGTACACTTTTTGTATAACCTGGGCAACTTTGGGAAAATCATTTTAGGAAAAAATTAATTATATTTAGTGTGTTTTTTCTGCGGCAGCACAGTGGTGTAGTGGTGCCCTGTGATGGACTGGCACACTGTACATGGTGTGTCCGGCATTGTGCCCCAAGGCCTTTGGGATAGGCTCCAGACCTCGTGCGACCTTGTATAGGATAAAGGTTTAAAGTGAGTGAGAGTGTTTTTACTGCTCTCAAATGTCAAAATTGTCCCAAATTGTATGTAAGGGTTCTCTAAAAACTAGGGCACTGAGCCTATCAGACAAATGGAGAAATTCTCTACAAAACTTTATGAATTTTATATATCAAAATATAATTTACATACTACAATATACTACAAAGCTACTAAAACAAATACATTTTATTTCTAGAGATGGTTATACAGTATCTTTTGTAATCCACTGTGGTCACTTTAATCACTTTAATGGTCTATGAAACAGAGGAAGGACAAATACGATATGTGATACTCGTGGGTAGACCACTAACATCATAGAAGTTTTCATAGCTCATCAGGTATCAGATTTTGTATATACACAGGTGTGGTCATGACATTCTGTTAATTTCTTTTTTTTTCCCAGCATGCTCATATTAATGACATCATTTCTGAAACTGTGCTCACGACTAATTGACTTATTTATTTTGTCAGCTAAAGGATGGGATGATCAATTTAGTGTAGTATTCGATTCTTGTTTCGGTCTATAGTTTTTACTCATTTGTTTTTTTATTTTAATGCCTGTGTAGGTGTTAGTTTGTTTGTTTTTGCTAAATGTAAAAAAATGCATACAGGTCTTGTCTAAAATACAACTGAAACACATGTACATGCATATAATATACTTTTTAATGAAAAGGAATCATCTGAAATTTAAACAATTGTTTATTAAAAGAAATATTGAGCACTGTGATCATATCGGTTGCCCAGGTCCTAAAAGGTAACTAGACAGAACCATCCTTTCTGTGATCAAAAGAAAGAACTAGAAATATTGCTATGCCTCACACACTGCATCAGGCTCACAATTAAGTTTCAAA
>JAAGKR010005814.1:1865-14053 GCA_011419295.1 Clarias macrocephalus
GGAGCCTATCCCAAATTGTTTGCACCATTAATTGTTTATTTATTCATTTATTTGGAACTATAGCAAGAATCTCAGAACTGTACTGTGCTTGACGTCTTCTGTAAATCGGTTTAACGTGTTAATTCAAGAAGTTTTATTACAAGTCCCGGTTTGACATGAACACTCTTTATATACTGTATTTAAAGAGCTCTGACAGCAATGCTGACTTAATCCAAATCACAGGTTTATATAAACATGCTTGTTCTAATGCAGTGTATGCTGTCGTACAGCAGCTGGGACACAAAAAGTTATTTACAAATAAACAAAAAGATGTTATTACAGGTAGGATGAAAATCACTGTAAAATATTAAGGAGTCAAAATTTCTCTTAAAAAGAATGAATCATAACCAAAAAAACAAATCCATGGAATTTAAATGACGTGTTATTCTTTGTGTAATTTACGTCTATTAATAGTGTTGTTTAAAAGTTGGGGTGGGCCACAGAAGTTTTCAATTTGGGCCACGGCATTCTTAAGCTTGGGAAAAGCTGTTCAAATTTATTATTTTTTTATTATTATTATTATTTTTTAATCATAATTCATATGCACAGGAAATTGTTTAATGGCCCCTAAACTAAAGCTAATAATAGGTTGACCACTAGGGCTACTGTGCAATATATTTTACAAAAGTGAAAGTGCTTCAACTTTTTAGAGTCATATTATATGCCATAAATATATGAACTCTGCCTAACTTATAAACAAAGCAGTAACATTTTCTAGGGTATCTTAGGCCTTGTTTACGCTCAGTTGTACTTCGCTGTACTTCTCACAACACTGCTTTTTATTAGCACCACAGTTTGGGGAACATATGAGACGAACTGGTTTTAAACTGTCCATTCATCTTTGAAGCTTCGGTTAAAAATCTTTTTCAAGTAAACCATGCGGTGTCACATGTTCATTTCTGTTCCGTGAGGATTTGGGCACTTTGAGGATACATTATGGTGGTTTCTGTGTCTTCTGCATACTCTTTTTTTTATTTTATTTATGTTGATTGGCTCTGTTAGAGTGACGTGTATAGCCACGCCCACCTCAAATCTCTATATTTGTCCAAACAAGCACTGAATGTACATACAGAGAAACTGACACTGGTTTCGGGTTCTCCAGTGTATGAAACGTACAGGTATCACTGAAAGAGCGAGTTCTGACCAATGTGCAGACAAGACCTTTATATAGATAACTAACGTGTCTGCACTGAGTTCACCTATAAAAGAATGAAGAAAAAAAAAAGCATTATGAATGCTGAAAGAAGCACTAGATTCCCCATTCATGACAACAATACAGGGTGAATCTTTATCTAACTCATCAGTTATATTATTACACTGACCCATTAAATTGTACATAATTAGGGACATGGCCGAGCTGAGTCACTGCTGCATTGGTTTCAAACCGCTAGCTGGCTGCTACTGTATGTGTCGCTTTAGTTAAAGTAGAATCAGCTAACTGGAATCAATATGGTTTAACTTAAGACTAAGGCTGACATGGGACAAACATGTAGGGTGTGTGAGTTCAATCAAATGAAAAATAATGCTAGCAAACTGTATAAACATTAGCATTTTAGCTAAGGTAAACTAGCTGAAGCTAGCTTGTGGTAACTGAGGTGAGTAGACATGATCCTTCCAGCAGTCAGGCTCTGTTTGTTCCTCCCATTTATAGATGAACCAGGGTTTAGACAGAGACAGCTCCTACCAACATGGAGATGACCAGAGCTCAAAACTGCTCATCAGAAAATCTACAGTATAGTTGACAGCACAGAGCAATTGTCCTGTTCTGATTTAGTCTATGGAAATAATGAAGCAGCATGTCCTCTACAAATTGTGTATTTTATTTTTTTTTTTACCCTAGGGTTAGGATTAAAAGTCTTTTAACCCTCCATTGGGGAAATGGAAAAAGGTGCATTTAAGGATTTGACTCTAATTTCACTGAAAGACACCTTAATGTGTATACTAAAGCTATTTATAAAGATCATCAATGATGAAATGTAAATTGCCATTTTCTGGTGGGTCAAATTATAAGCTTACATCCAGCAAAGCAAACATTAAAATGACGGAGACTGGGTTAAGAACTATACAACACATTATTGAAACCTGGAAGAATAGAAAATGAGGCAGGGTAGGTACACCCACCAATGAACAGGTTGCCAATCCATTGCATGGCACACACACACACACACACAAACAATGGGCAATTTGGGGACGCACATAGTCTGGAGGCGGTTATCGAACCCTCAACTCTGGAGGTGCAAACCACAGTGCTAACCGCTACACCACTGTGCCACCACCGCGGAAGATGGATCAGCATTATCTTTTCAGCTTTTCTTAATGTGTTCATGTCTAAAAGCTTTTTTTCTTTGCTTGATGCAGGCCAATAATTTGACCGTTCTGAAACAGAGTAACCTCGTTCCCATGATGCGTCTTCTGTAATGAGAAGCTGCTCACTGCATCAGTTAGGGTTAAATAACTTTTTGCCAGCTGAGTCACATTAATCATTTTAATTATCCAAAAAGAAGGCTCTTACAGTACCTATTTACTTAGTTAAATGAGGTGGTGACTTTTTTTTTTTTTGTTTGCCTGTCGGTGTATATTGCCAGCAGAAACACACTCATCAAAAAAACAAATTTTTGGTTGTTTTCTAGAATTCATCCATAGCAATGTCGGATTTTAAAGCATTTTTTAATTACCACTTAATTAATAATGTTCTCAATAAAACTCAGTGCTGTTTATTGAAATATGGAGTCAGATGAAGTAAATGCAGATATTTATAGCAGACCTTTCTGTAGCCTATGCACTTAATTGTAACGAATCTTAAATGGTGTTTTGAATGTAAAGCTTTAGATTTTGTATTCTTGTTTTTGGTTTTAAAATAATTTTTCTTTCCTATAAGTTATTTCAAAATCAAGCAATATGTTAGTTTGAATTTACTGTAACTTGATTCTGTGACCCATAAAGCTCACATTTATTCACCAGTCCTTCTGCTTTGCTGACGGACATCAATATTTCTTCGTCGCTTTGAAATGCTCTGAGCATTTAAATCAAACTGAAACCTTTTTTTTTTTTTTTTTTTTTTTGGTAAAATAAAGGTGTAAAAACCAATTGATATTTACAGAAGACTTCAAGCTCAGTACGCTGATGAGACTCAGTAGTAAAGTCCCGCAGTAAAACATGAATGGTGCAAAGAAGGCCAGTAAAGGATCTCCTGGGAGGCCAGCGGTCCAGACATGAAGCCATGAAGTGTTGACTGTAACCTTGCCATGTTACAGCTACGTGATCTCTTTGTGTTCCAGAACTCTTAAGCTGTGTGGAATTTGACATATTAACATATTTCCTGTCTTCCTCTGGGTTGTCCGGTTTCTCTCCCAACTCCAAGAAACATGCCAAGCTATAAAAAAAAGTGTGTGAATATCTGTGTGTGTGATGACTGGTATCCTATTCAGGGTGAATTCTTGCCTTGGGTACAACAACCCAAACCAAGATAAAGCAGTTACTGAGGACGGATGGATGGATAGATAAGAAGCTGCTTATCCTGTACAGGGATGCAGGAGGCCTGGAGTCTATCTGAAGAGACTCAGATCACTTGGCCGGGGTGAGGTGCCAGTCCATCACACACTATGGGCAAATTGGAAATGCCAGTTATTGTATACTACTGTGCATGTCTTTGGACTGGAGTACTTGGAGGAAACCCACCAAACATGGGGAGAACACAAACTCTATTTGGTTATGCCTTGTTTTTTAGATAGATATATAGATAGAGAGAGAGAGAGAGAGAGAGAGAGAGAGAGAGAGAGATCAAATGAACATTTCAAATTGAAATCACCATAGACACTTTGTTTAGAAATTTTATTAAGAAAGTTTCTACAATAGCAAGTCTCCCCAAAAGCTTTACAATGTAAAATAAAGTGTCAATCCTTCCGTTATGGTGAAATAACTTACATTACACATGGGATATTCAGAATTTTACAGTACTGTGAAAAATAAAAATAAAACAACTCAACAAACAAAAATCTGATAGCTTGCTTTAATTAAACAAATCATTTTTATTCATATTCAACCCAAACAGAGTTTCTTTTTCAAGGAAAACAGAGAGATGACAGAAAATACATTTGGCATCGCACAAAAACACACGCACACACGCCCACACACACGCACACACGCTCACACAATGCATACAAAAAGTTCTGTGCATACATGGTATGTGTCAAACATTTCGGTCAAAACTGCACAGTTTGCATCTTCACAAGTGTCATCTCCTGCCCCTTGTGCTGGACTGTGTGTGTTCAAAATCCACATTAAGCCCTCATCAGGGGATCCATTTTTCATTTCATTTTCACCACATGAGCATCAGTTTCTACATTTTCTACACAGATTCTCAAACTAACATCCTAATATTTTACGAAATTATGTAAACACAACTCAATGATCTGTTCCCATTGTTTGCTGACTTTTAGCAAATACTGCAAATTGTTAATGAGCGCAAATTTCTTTTTTCTTTTTTTGTTTTATCATAGCGGTTTTAATTGTAGTATTTACAAAACACCTGAAAATGAGTGCAAAATTCAGGCTCTTTAGCAGTGCTAACTTTATAAAGGCAACATTAGACAAAATGGCAAAGCTGATGAAACAATTATGGACACAAACTAGCTCCAATTAGCATTACATGAATATTTTATGACAATTAGTAGATATTGGCATTTATTTTAAAATACCAGAAAGATTAGATTTTATTTTCAATAATATGCGTTAGTTCTTTAATTTTATTATAACTAATTGCAGTGATCCAATCATTAATCGTTAACAGATGACATATTAGTATTGCTAAATGACTGTGTGTTAAACATTTTATTTTATTTAATTTAATTGGAAGCAAAATCTGATACATTTCACCCTTTTACTTATTCCTCATACCGATTATCCTGTACAGGGTCAAAAGGGGCCTGGAGCCTATGCCAGGGGACTCTGGGTACAAGACGGGGTACACCCTGGACGAAGTGCCAATCCCATTGCAGGGCACAAATACACTCGCACAATTGGGAAAAGCCAAGTAGTTTAATCTGCATCTTTTAATAGGGAGAACATGCAAACTCCAAACACACAGACTGGAGGCGGGAATTGAACCCTCAACCCTGGAGGTACTGTACAAGGCGACAATGCCACTATGCCACCTTCAGTCCTTATATAAAATGGGCAAAAATAAACGAATATAAATAAAATAAATCTAACAATGGGATAATAAATATAGTTATTCAACAAAGTAATTTTTTAAAACTATTTATTTTAAACTTTTTGTAATATAATGATGTTAATGTTTTCTTAATTATTTAGAATTTGTTCATTTTGGAATTAATCAACAATTATATATAATTTTCTCTAGATATCATTTTTATATTGTAATTACATTTTCATTATTCCATTACTTTTGTTTTTTTATATATATTTTTATAGATATATATAGTATTAGTTTTATTCTTAGTTTTTTTTCTTATTTTTAAGTGTAAAGTAAGTAACAACAAAGATTTTGCCGCCCCATAGTGGACTATGGTGGTACTGCAGCTTAGAAAATAATATTTTTACTGTAAATTAAAAGGTAAAATTACTATTGATATTATTCAACAAATATAAATTATTAAATACAATTCATTTATAATATTTTTATTATTTACTTGACAAAAAATATAATTCTTATTTACGACAGGACTATTTTATATGGTTTGGTTATGCTACTAGCTGTGTTGGAAGTTAATTCTTCGCGTGAGATAAAAGTTCTATTTCATGAACGGCTCATATGTTTAACTAGCTTCTTCCTGAATAATTATGAAGCCAAAATTAAGTACTTAAAAGCTACATGTAACATGTATTTTCTCCTTTCATGTGGTTTTCTATACTAATCTGTGTACTAATTTGCTTCGAATATTAAGAGAGCGGGGTATTCAGACATGACACGGATCTGGAACCAATACCCTTCGCACCAAAAATCACATCTTTACACCAATGACATACAGTATTACAGATCCCCGAGGACCTGGCAATCAGGAAAGTCTGAAGATTTACCAGACGTAAAGGGACATAAAGCTTTTTACTGCATGATTTAAACTATAATCTCATATCACAGCCATGAAAAAAAAAAAAAACTTCTTTTTTTAATATCTTTGTACAATCTCTTTAAAAATACCACATAGCGCCATTTTCCCATCCCTTCACCCTACTTCATAAATAACCTGTACTCAAGAGCATTTCCATCTTCAAACATCATAGCAGGGTAAAATACCTGTTGCTACACAGCAATACAAGTGAGTGCTCAGTCTTCTTGTCTAATCTGTTCATCGTCCTGTCTATTCAATCTTCTTTTCTGTTTCTTTCTTATTCGTGAATGAAAGAAAGATCCAAACAAGATGATTTCAAACGAAAGACAAAATCTCACAAAATTTTTAGATATTAAAATGCCACGAGAAGGCATCAGAAATGGATGTGAAAGGGGGCAGGAGTTAAAAAGTTTCATCCCACCGCTTGGGTCATCAACAAATCCAGTCCTGATTTGACGAGTCATTACTTCGCCGCGATACAGGCTCATGTATCGTTCAGACCTAGGAATCCATTGTGAAAAGTTAATTGCAACATTTCCATTTCTCAGTCACCACCTTAACCTTGATTTCCACAAAACCTGCTCCAGTTCATCAGAGGGAGGAGCTGCTCCTAGTCTCCACATGTTTTACTCAGTAGACTTTGCTATTGGTTGCGTATTTTCTCCTAAGCTTCCCTAGGTGTGGTCTGAATCTAAATCATTGTTATACAGACGAATAGTGGGGTCAGCGGTTGGAGTTTTTCCTGTATTGTACCTTGACTGGTCCAAGATAAGAATATCATCCATTTTTTCAGACTTTTCTAGCATGCTAGTTATGGTAGATGAGTTCTTTGAGTAATTGAAGGTGAGGGAATTGCCGGGCTGTTTGGGTTTGTCCATGTTACCTATAATACCCTGCTGTTTGGGCTGGTCCTTATAACATATAATGCCAGACTGTTTGACCTGGACACGTCCAATTTCCTCCAAGGCACTGGCCAGAGAGTCCAGATCTCCACGTTCCTGATGTTGAACTTCCCACAAGCACAGGATGGCCGCTGAAGGACTTGATTGCTGTGCAAAGTAACCCAGATTCCTGTAGAGTGAGAATTATTCATGAGAAGACAATGCACATTGGGTAAGTGTATGCATGGACAAAAGTTGTTCATTGACAAACAAATTAATTATCATATTCATTAGTGTATTGTACTTCTAAAGGCAGACTTCAGAGTTCAGCAGTGCAAAATAATACGACGATGAGATGCCAGGAACAAAACTCATGAGACAGTGAATGAATTACGGCAGGCAGCTGTCCAAAGGGGCAGGATGGACATTAATAATCATGGCTCTTGCATAAAGAAGAAGAAAGGTCAACACCTGTGCACTTGGGCTTTTTCCCTTTCTCAGGTTCACCACAATGTGCAAGGTTAGGGTCCTTCAATCTGCCAGTTATTGGCACAGGTTTTATGCAGGATGCCCTTCCTGCTGCAACCCACCTATTTTCACCCAGGCTTGTGACTGGAACTCAGGATGACCTGCAGCTCCAGTGGATGGGTATAATACAGTACTGGAGCATAGGTTTAAGGTTTAAAGGTATCCGATCAGCAACCCAGAACCTCAACTGCCTGAGACATCACTGCTCAATGTTAAGACATACTGTAATGATGAACCATATAAATGTATTGATTTTACAGCTGATCCATTGTATTCAAACCTTTGAATACAATGGAAACTAAATTTACACTAAAACGAGCACCTTAGTCGATCATGACCCGTTTCACTGGGAGCATAACGCCCCCAGTATTGCCTTCATGACCTCCAAAAGAGAGAGGTCAGGCCACGAGCACTCCTTTATAACCCTATGAAAGGTTAAAAGTTACAATAAAGATAAAGTATACTCGGCCCACATTAGGGTTTCCAGAAGTGTTCCATGCAATGTTGTTATTTTAAATGAATGAGTGCTAGACATTACAATTTGGATGTGGAGACTAATTTTAGCTATCATGTATGTTATTTCAAATTCTCCTCCTATAACATTACGGCTCTGGGATTTTAAATGTCAACTTAATGTTAACATTAGCCCCTGATTGTTCCATTTTCTTTATGCTAATAATAGCAAGGCTAATACTGTCATAATCATTACTTTATGTGTGTGTGTTGGGCGTGGTGGTGCTGATGACCTGGTTTGCATCTTTGTCCTCCCTACTTCTGAAAATACTCCCTTGTACCAAGTAAAGTCAGAGACACTGAATCTAAATGGACAGTGTTCAACTTTTCAACCATAAATGCGTATAAAGCTTTGATGGACAACAGTTGTAAAAAGCAGCCTTCTGAATAATGCTCAGTTGATTCAGATGAAAGCTATAGGAGATGAAGAATGTTGCTTCAGTTGCAGGAGCAAAAGCTTAGACGTGAAAGGAGTTCTAAGAAGTACTGTAAAAAAAAAAAGTGGACTCAAGGATGCTGAAGGATAAAAGGAGTACTGAGGAACGACATAAGTGAGAATACAGTAGATGCTCTCCGGTTACGAATCAGTCAGTACATTTACATGAGATTGTGTTAGTCTGACCAATTGTGTTAGTCCAACTGAAATGGGACTTTTTAAATAAATGTAAATGTTAGTCTGACTGAACACATACAAAAATTACATAAACTTCTCAATGTTGAACTATTATTGTACTGTATATCCAGATAATGTGGTTGGGAGTCAAGCAACTAATATGAGGGGTTATCAAAAACGTACGTCCTCCATCAGATGCCTTAAAACCCGTCAGTAGAATTTGCTTCTGGGGACGAGTTCTCAATGTACAATCCCGCAAATGTCGAAAATGATGATGAGGATGCACTTGGTCAAGCGTTTTTTCTCACAGAGAGGATCTTCCATTGTGACGGTTGTTGCTTTGTCTCAGGGTTGTACCCATACACCCAAGTTTCATCACTGGTAATGATCCTCGACATGAAGGTCTTGGAAGATTTTGATGCGATGTTTCTTCTGGGTCAGCAACCAGGAGATCCAAACTTGGAAGCAACATGGCACATATTTAAATGAAATGTGAGGTTTGCCTGGTCTGTTCTGTATGACAAACCAACAATGGGAGCAATGTTGTGGATTACTCTCTGACCTTCGATATTTTGGGGGTTTGAGCTTGTTAAAGGTCTTCCTGATCTCCCATCGTCTTCCATGTGTTGTTCTTCCACTCTCCAATGACACCTCTAACGACTCATTGCATCATCCCAATAAACTTGCCTTATCATGTCAAACATCTCTGTGGCAGATTCGCCCAGTTTCACACAGAATTTCACATTCACTCTTGAAATGTGAAATAGCAGTGGTTAGAATAGCACACGTGGTCAGAATAGCACCAGTCGCTCAGTTCCACAGGATGATGTTTTTTTGTCATACTGACTTATGAAGGTTGGTGCTCCCTGTGACTGTGCATGCAGCCTTGTTCAGCCATCTATTTGCGTGTTATAAAACTATTCTCAAAACTTTTTCATACCTCCTCATACCTCAATGGGACACAGAAATCACCCTAGACGCTCTGCACATGCTGAACAGTTCCTTTGATCAAGAAGTTGACCAAAATGCATAACAGCAGAAGAAGCTGATAACCATACAGTCGTGTCGTCTGCTGTCCCCATAACCACAAGCGATAGCGCACATCTCATATATGCAAAATGTATACAAAAATGAGTACAGAGCTGTAAAGCTGTTAATGTTTTCACTGCTCAACAACTTGTTGCTTGTTTTGCTCTGTGATGTAATATTTGGGGGTCAACAAGGAATGCAATACTAACAAACTGAAAAGGGGCATATTATCACCTATCATAGTAGAGTCAGACATACCTCGGTCAATAAGTCGATTCTCCTACCATGCTTGTAAAATGCGACAAGGACAGAAGTCCAATTAAATTGGCTAGTCGAGCTATAACCATAGCTCAACTTATCTATGCGTGTAGACATCCTGAGTGGCAAAAAATTTGAATTCAAGGCCATCTCTGCAGCTGAGGTTACTATCACTGATGGTTAATAAGAGTGCAGAGGTGGATGAGATCAGCCAGACTTAATTAACTGGACTATGATGGGTCTGGGTGGTTGTGCAAAATGCCTCTTTAATTGCAAGCTCTGAGTTAGTGCTTGTGCCATGAGGATTAGGAAGTACGACAATCCAGCTTACATGCTGTACATATGTTTTATGGATCAGGACAAGGCTTTGAAATTGTGTGCCTTGACATATGTTGTAGGAGGAGCTGCAGGAGCACGGTGTTGAGACTCTGCGCAGATGAGTCCCTGGATGAATGTGGTGCCAGCAATTCTTGGCATCAAGATGAAACTGTTTTGTGTGAGTCTAAAAATCCCTCAAGGGTTCTTTTTTTACTCCTGTTCGTGGGTTTACGCTTCGGATATTCATTCAAGATGGTTTCTGCTGAGTGTGAAGTCAGCACCTTCAACCTTCATCTGAGGCCAAGGTCCTCTATTCGAAAAGTACGGGATGCTCCTTTTAGGCAAGGTGCTCCTGTTGGAACAGTCCAAGTACCTCATTCACGAGTGTGCAATAAAGAGAGTGTGAGGCTGACAAACTGATCGGTTCAGGAGCAGCAGCAGGGCTGCAACCACTGTACTGATCTGGGGAGGTGAAACAGAAGCTCAGTTTCCATATAAAGCTTTCTAGTAAGCAATCATTACATATCATGTGTGGTCCTGAGTTATTGGAAGCGAGCAAAAGAATACAGCCATGAGTACTGGCAGCACAAAAGAGCTTCTGTTGCAGGGTTGCCATGCTTGCTTTCTGTGATTACAGACTGTTATTTAATCAGTAAGGAAATTATAAATTGTTATTTTTGGCTGCTCCCTTTAGGGGTCGCCACAGGAGGTTCAATTTGCACATTTTGAATTTGGCACAGGTTAGCGAATACCACCAAGAGCCTTCCTGATGCAAATTCCAATTTTTATTCAGGCTTGAAAGCAGTGCTAAGGGTGCCTGGAAGCCCCAGTGGCTGGGAGTGGGGCCTTCACATATCAGGCAAGAAGGCTATTCCCTACTTGAAAAAAAAAATCGAAAATAATTACTAATACTAAAATATTAGTACTGGAAAAAATAAACTGCAAGCTAAAATACAAATCTATAAAAACCCAATTCCTTATTTTTGAGAATTATCCAAGAAACATCAAGCTGTGTTTAAAAAAAAAAAAAAAAGCAAAACAAAATGTTGTCATGCATATCTCTCTCCAGTAGAAGACAGTGCTGCACTATTCTCAGCATTTATAGCGTCTCTCGGGGTAAATCACCTCACACACATCCTGGAGAGCTAATTGCTGAAATCCGCTTAACAAGGAAGCATGTCTCATTACACACCGCCTGCAGAGTTGGACGGGTGGAAAATCCTGCAAAATCCTCCAATCTTTACAGCATGCATGTGAAGGTGTGTGTGTGTGTGTGTGTGTGTGTGTGTGTGTGTGTGTGTGTGTGTGTGTGTGTGTGTGTGTGTTTTAAAAAAAAGGGGGGGGGGCAGACTGTCCCTCTAAAACCGTTTTGATTTGACAGCCTGTATTGACTCAAAACTTACAGTGCATAGAAAATAGAAAAATCTTCTGGTAAACTGGAGACAGTTTTTCCTTTTAAAGTAAGACTTTTGGATTTCTGTGCACTGTCAGCAAGATGAACAAATTAACAGTGGGCGCAGTTATTTCTTTTTCTTTTATGCACTACTTGGTATGGATTTTTGATTTATATCTAAAAAAATACACAATGTGAGCTGTTGGCAGATAAAGCAATAATTAAAAAAAAGACCACAATATTTTTCTTAATGAACAAAGACAGTCAAAAAGTTAAACAATATGGAAACAATCTATGAGCGAAAAGGATTTGCACCTTAAAGAAGACAGTACTCCATAAAGCTGGAATGTATGCCATGAGTGATGGGTTTTCAAATAAATTGAGTCATGGGAAGTGTGTGTGTGTGTGTGTGTGTGTGTGTGTGTGTGTGTGTGTGTGTGTGTGTGTGTGTGTGTGTGTGTGTGTGTGTGTGTGTGTCACACCTGTTTATGTGCAGTTTCTGGGCTAGAAGCTGCCAGTCTTTGCCTTTGGCATTGGCAGTGTCG
>JAAGKR010005814.1:14073-47945 GCA_011419295.1 Clarias macrocephalus
GACGGGTGGAAAATCCTGCAAAATCCTCCAATCTTTACAGCATGCATGTGAAGGTGTGTGTGTGTGTGTGTGTGTGTGTGTGTGTGTGTGTGTGTGTGTGTGTGTGTGTGTGTGTGTGTTTTAAAAAAAAGGGGGGGGGGCAGACTGTCCCTCTAAAACCGTTTTGATTTGACAGCCTGTATTGACTCAAAACTTACAGTGCATAGAAAATAGAAAAATCTTCTGGTAAACTGGAGACAGTTTTTCCTTTTAAAGTAAGACTTTTGGATTTCTGTGCACTGTCAGCAAGATGAACAAATTAACAGTGGGCGCAGTTATTTCTTTTTCTTTTATGCACTACTTGGTATGGATTTTTGATTTATATCTAAAAAAAAATACACAATGTGAGCTGTTGGCAGATAAAGCAATAATTAAAAAAAAGACCACAATATTTTTCTTAATGAACAAAGACAGTCAAAAAGTTAAACAATATGGAAACAATCTATGAGCGAAAAGGATTTGCACCTTAAAGAAGACAGTACTCCTTAAAAGCTGGAATGTATGCCATGAGTGATGGGTTTTCAAATAAATTGAGTCATGGGAAGTGTGTGTGTGTGTGTGTGTGTGTGTGTGTCCCACCTGTTTATGTGCAGTTTCTGGGCTAGAAGCTGCCAGTCTTTGCCTTTGGCATTGGCAGTGTCGAAGGTGGCACAGATCCTTTGCCGTATGGAGAGTGGGATTTTAAAAGCTTTGTCCCCCATCTGAGAGGAAAGAGTAGAATCCGACTGGGAGAAAAATGGCACCATGTCCTTTTGGCTCTGGAAAACAAAAATGACAATAGATTAAAAGAAAAATAATAATGAAAAATGTTTAAATATACATAAATACAAAATGAATACAAACTACATGTGAATAAATACTGGTCAATATTTCTGTAAGTGGATTAATGAATGCATACGCTGATCAGCAACCACGTTAAGACGCAAACATTACGGTTAATACTGTGTAGGTCCCACTTCTGGTCTGGCCGCTTGGTGCGTGACTCCACAACACGGCTAGGGGTGTGTTGTGGTGTCTCATATCCCCTGGTTGTTGTTGCGTGTGTGTGTATGTGTATGTATGCATGTGTTGGGGGTGGGCAGGGGGTATTGGTGTGAGGGGGCCTCCACGGATCAGACTTCTTTGTCTATGTTTAATTGAATTGAGGTCTGGGGAATTTGGAGGCCGGATCAACAACCTTGAAATCTTCCCTGCTAAGCCCCATAGGCAGCAGGCTGTGATGCACTGAGAGTTCTGATACCTTTCTATCATAGCCAGTATTGCCTTTTTCCAACAACTTGGGTTACATTAGCTTTTCTGTGGGATCAGACCGGATGAGCTGGCCTTTGGTCCCCACCAGGACAGATGCACACCTTGGGCGCCCTGTCACCAGTTTACTGATACAGTTTATAACAGATAATCAGGTTATTCAATTCATCTGGTGCTGTTAGTATTATGTTGATCGGTGGATCTGTCGGTCTTTTGTTTGAGAAAACGTTGTTTTGTTGGTGTATACATGGGGCTTTTTTCTATGGTGTGTGTCATATTTGTGGGCATCACTAGGGAGGAGCTTCTGGGTGCTGAAGTTGCCCCATGATAGCGATAGCACCTCCCAAGTAAACTATAAGGCCAACACAGGTGAGTTGATTCAGCCAATGGGAGTAGCATGCGCTGAACCTCTGATTTTCTTGACTTTCTCGTTCTGTTAGACCGAGTGCTTTTGTAACTTTTGTGATATCATAGTAAATAATTTTTGGTTTCATAAGTGAAGTTTTTTTGTTTTAGAGACGTCTCGTGGCATAATTTCCCCCTATATTTTCTAAATTTCCTGCAGTTGAGGCACAAATTCTGACTTTTTACAGTTATCTCTATTTGATATACTTTCATATAACATTAGCTCTATAGGAACAGGCTGTTGTAAAATCATGCGAGATATTGTTTTTAGATGTACAGTATGTTTATATAGGCTGGCTGTATCCTATGGGTTGAATATCTTGCCTTCTGTTTAATACAGAGTGGCATTGTAACTCTTGTGGAACAGGTACTGCATGAAGTATATGCATACGTGAGCGTGCAGACAGTAAATTTCCTAGTATTAAATGAACACTGTGCATTAAATTACACTCTAGAGTGTTTATATAGATTCATGTGGACTTATGAGAACTCTAAAAGTGTTAATTAAAGACTGAGAATTTATGAGTTTATGTATCAGGGTGTTGCATTAGAAAGTACCTGTGACAACTGGCACATTGGGAGATACAAGATTTTGAGCACGCTCCCCAAAAAGACAAGCATCCCCATAGTGCCAGCGAAATCTCTGGAGCAACAACTGTCTACCGCGGATACGTCGTTCTCCAAATTTAGGGTCAATTACACACTTTCATGCGTCACATCCAAATTGTTAAATTGATCTGCATATTTTGCTTCAGGATCAAATATTTCAGTAGTGTGTAAATCACTGCCTTTAACCCTGACATACAGTTTATACATTCTAAGAGTTTTTTTTGTCACTATGGGATACTAAATCAAAATGATGAATTTATAATTGAGTTTACGATTTAAGTTCACTTTAAGTTAAATTAGATACGACGTAATGCTAAATCAAAGTCATGAAATTATAACACATTTTATGAGTTACTTCACTACTTTGAGTCAAATTAATACACTGATAATGAGTTATATACGAAGTTTGAATACTAAGTGCCACCATTAAGCACATGTGGTTTGACTCCTGTTTATGGCGCTACACTGGATACCGTATACTTTCATGTTTGGATAAGTGTGTGGAAATATTAGCTTGCCAATCTGTTCTCTTGTTTGTGCTTTCCTGTGTGTCTGTGTATGCTGTGCACCTCAGACACGGTGGTGCAGATCTGCAGGATCTGCTCATGACCTTTGACCTGCCGCACACTGATCTTACACGAGAGCTGATTGGCTGCCGGGTTGTGGCACTGCAGAGAGAAGGCACAATGCAAAGGAGATGCAGTACTGCACCAGACCCGAGTGAAAGAGAACTCCTGCAGAGAGAGAGAGAGAGAGAGAGAGAGAAAGAGAGAGAATTAAAGAGCATTTTATAAAGGTTTACATATATAAGATACATTAAGGTTTACAGTTACTATTTCTGACTGACAGACCACTGATCAGATATTTCCAGAATGTCATCAGTGTGGTATTGGCTTAGTAGCGTGCGTGCGTGCGTGCGTGCGTGCGTGCGTGCGTGCGTGCGTGCGTGTGACACTTGGTCCAATTGGAGAACCTGGTGGAGCTATGCCACTGAAAAGGACCATGACATGATCCAGCTTTATGATGCAGGCTATGGCTGTTCCTTCTTAGGCTTAAAATCATTGATGAAATATAATGTAGAAACTTTGTGCATGGGAAAGATATGCTACCTTGCTTACTTTCCAAGGTACACTTGAATAGTTTCATAGTAAAACATGATAAACAGCATTTTCAGACTTGTATTCATTTTATTAAATTATTTTTCTCTGGCACACAAGGCTGTCTATAACACAACGTTTAATGTGAAAACCGCTGCATATTCTTTTTTTTTTTTTTGGAACTGTTAAACTTGCATGTTTTGAGCAGACCACAACAAAAGGTAGCCACAAAAAGCCAGTTGCATTGCGTCTTTCTGATCAGCAAAGTGGAACTAAATGCATTCAATCAATTTTGGAGATGCTGAAGCCAAGAAAAAGGGTGTTTACACTGTGTTATACGCATTGCGCTCACTCCAGCTTTGACCTAACCGTCAAAAAAAATAGAATAAACATTATGCCAGGTTGGATGTTTTGAGAACACCATGTTACAGTACATATTCAGCAAAGCTAGGTGGGATACTGTAGTGTAACCTGTTTCACTTCCAAATTGGCGCTTCTCTTTTTGTCTCCTGCTATCACTAGCACAGGATTGGTCATTTTGGGACACATGATGCACTTACAGTAAGCAGAGATAAAAGGCTACTGTACAACACTCAAGAAAAGAAAGGGGCTTTGTGTACAGTACATGAGACGTGAGCTCCACTGTTGTATTTGGTATGTCTGGTTGGAATTTGATTCAACTTTATGTGACCATGGGTGTATATGCAAGCAATATATGCAATCAGATATAAATAAATATGCAATGCACTAATGAATGTTATACAGCACATACATATAATATCATAAGATGCTGTCATCAACTACTGAAGTTAAGCTGAATCTGGTAGAGGAGCAGGCTGAGGATGCTGTAAATAAGACTGTTATATATTTTTTTCTGTTTCTCAACAATTATCATTGTTTCAATTTGCTGCTAATGACTCATTACAAAAACGCAACCAAAGAATTAAATGTTCTATATTTGATACGAAATCTGAAACCAACATCACTCACTCATCGTCTATACCACTTCATCCTGTAATCAGGGTCGCAGGGGCCTCCTTAGGGCACAAGGCGGGGTACACCCTGGACAGGGCGCCAATTCATCGCAGGGCACACACATACTGTACACACACTCATTCACACACTACAGCCATTTGGGAATGCCAATTAAACTAACCTACATGTCTTTGTAGGAGTACCTGGAGGAAACCCACCAAGCATGGGGAGAACATTCAAACTCCATGCACACAGAGACAGGAATCGAACCTGGCCGGGAATCGAACCTGGACCCTGGAGGTGCAAGGCGACAGTGCTAACCACTACACCACCGCTTTGAAACCAACATAATTTACTTAAATTACTACAATTACTTATTGACTTAAATTACCACAAATAAAACTGCCATCTGGTTTATCTGTTCGGTTAAAACCATGGAAGGTAGAGTTGTAGCTCTTTATTGAAATAGTTTTATTAGAGGTTACTTATTACTTATCTACAGCAGATATCTGTTCTCCTACTTACCTACTGTTTTGCATGATGTTGTGTTACCTAATCACATCGGTGTGTAGTATTTAAAGCGGGAATTTCGCCACCTGCTGACTATTATGCATAATTGTGTGACTTGCCTTTCCTCCAAGACACGCCTGATAACCAAACAGGTGTTTGAAATTAGAAGCGGAGCTGGTTGCAGACAGTGACAAATACAGCACGTTCAAAATAGGAAATCAGAAAGAGAGCGAGAGAGAGATAGTTTACTATGAAAAAGGCTACTCTAAGACCTAATGCTATCCCTGTACTTTTGAACTCAGAAGAACGAGTAGTCTCAGAGGGTGATGCGTTCATTTTCTACTGGGTGCGCATGCGCAAAGCATCGCGAAACCTCCATAGGTTATGTACAGGAAACAGAAATGAATAGTTACCTTTGAGTCTCCTAGTCCGAGTTTGTTCTTTTGTCACATGACTCCCATAGATACCATGCAGTGCAATAGATTCAAAAGAAACGAAAAACTCGGACTAGAAGACTCATGAGAAGAACCGCTCAATTCTGTTTCCTGTGTAATGCACTGCATAGCATCTATGAAAGTCATGTGGCAAAAGAACGAACGATTCGGACCAGAAGATATGAGAGGTGAGCTGTTCATTCGGTTGATCATAATATGTCATTAGCCGTATTGCTATATTTTCATATATTTACTGGAACTATAGCCAAAATGTGTGTATGTGTTTTTCTCGATCGGCAATTGAAGATGTTTCTGTCCTCTGCTCTGCCATTTTCTCTCAGGCTCGTAGTAATGAATCCACGTGAAGTGCACTTTTTCCCACCTCTGCTTAATGAAGACCTGCACAAACTATACTCTATCAATTTGAACTACTTCTCAAAACTGCAAAAATGGAGTTCTCAGTTTGCTGTTAAAATTTTTACCATTTGTGTAATAAAAGGGACCGAAAGTTTTCGAAACCCCAATAATTCCGAGCATCCTTGCCTGAACATAGCGCTATGCTGAGAATGGCCCTCTACCCTGATAATATCTGTTTAGCGGTGTTCCTTTGTATCGATAGATGGTGTTCTACTGTGAATGTACCTGATAAAACGACTAGCATGTGTTTGTGTGCTTTGTTCAGTGAGGTGAAGGTTGGGGTTAGATTTGTAAGCATAGCATTAATTAGCTGTACTAATAATTACCCCAGTGGAAGGTCCTTACAAGAATAGAATCAATCAACACTTCTTTTTCCTTCTTCCTATTACATGTTCTCTCAAGTAATTTCTTTCCTTGATGACTTTTTTTCTCTTTTTAAATTCTCTCCTCCACTGCACCCAGCACAACTATTCAACCAGATGTTTTTACTGTTAATTTTTGCACAAGGAAACCTGAATTGTTACTGTATAAAATATGAATGAAAGGGCACAATGAGATGTGTTCCGGGCTCATAATAGATACATTATAACGCATATTTCATTGTGGCGTACAAAAGGTGTCCATTCATTTCCAGTGGTTGTTTCATATTGTGTTTCTATGACTTCTTGCATTATTATCTTTACATATTAAATAATGTAAAAAAACAAAACAAAACAAAAAAACAAAAAGGTCCCGCTAGCATCATGTAGTCCCTAAAGCTCATGCATATTTGCAAGCAAATCTGCATATTAATGCTGTACACACTCCAAAGTGTAATGAATATGCATAGATTAAGGTGGGACCTGGCAGGTAGCGAAGGGTTTGATGCTCCAAACGAAGTGAGGTGAAACATCCTGGATGGAGATCTGCAGGTTAGAGGAACTTCTACTGAAGAACAGAGTGCAAGGCTCTCCCAGGAGACGGCCGCACTGAGCACGCTCCGACCACAACACCTCCTACACACAAGAGAAAAGCGAGAGAGCGAGCGAACTTAAGGTTAATTGGAATCGAAAGGAGGGTGTATGCAGGAAAGGGGAAGAGTGAGCGGGCGAGTGAGTGAGTGAGAAGGGGGAGGGTGGGGAGAAGGAAAAGAAAGTAACAAGGAAATACAGGTTGATTGAGGGAATAGGTGAGACTGAGGGCTGATATGTACTGTAGGAATGCAGCTTGATGCAGCTGACAAATGTGCTCGCAATGCTTCGGAAATTCATGTTCAATTTTCCATAGTTGTATCTCATCATGCAAACTGCACCTTGGAGTGCCTACTATATTACCTCTCTGTGAAGCGGTGAAAAGTCATGCCGTAGAGCCCTCAGGCTTAAACATGAAATGTATTGTAGTAATGTGCATGATACGAACAAATGGCAATGTGGATGTAAATAAATGAAGTTTTTATTTAAATAAAGAATGATATTCTGAATATGTCTGATGTGCCATGTGACTGGTAACTGGTTTTGATTTTTTTTAAAAAGAAGAAAAAAATAGATGGACGTGTAAAGGACAAGTTAAGTCTTTTGAAAATGTGTTAAAAATTCTTAGAGCTTTTTTTTGTGCTACAATATATTTTAATTAAACCTAAGAATTGGCCCTTTTCAAAATCACGCCCTTGGAAAGACGATAGCAGCATACCTTTGAAGCCTTCAATAAAGTCGAACACGTAGCCTTCAGAGATACACACATTAAACAGGATACAGGGTACAACAAATTCCACATACAACGGATTTTCCAGCATTTTGTTCCATAAAAAGAATCGTACCTTTTAATATCACATGCTTTTAGCTCATTATACACTGTTCATTAAGGCTGCTTTCTCACCAGACATGATTTGCTCCCACATGATTGAGCCCAAGTGCAGAATATAAAGATTGACTTCCAAAGACACCTCAGAATAACAGGTTGGAAAGATATTGCAACAAGGCCAAGGGAGAGGGGTGTGTTTAAGGGCATCATCTAATGATAAATTAGTGAAGTGAGTGTAGACATGGCACCTGAGCTGAAATTCAGGCTTCGGGATCTCTGATGGCAAGACAACTGTTATAGTTTGCAGGTGTGACAGAAGAGAGAACACAGGTGAGAAAGTATTTGGAAGTGTGCTTGAAAGACAGAGAGAGGATGGAAAACTGACTTGTTCATTTTTTACTGTTTTCAGATTACTTCTGTATGAAGTGGTACTGTATAATGGATAGCCATGGCCAAAAGTTTTGAGAATGACACGAATATAAATTTTCACAAAGTCTGCTGCTTCAGTGTTTTTAGATCTCTTTGTCCAATGTTACTATAAGTATAATAATGAGCATTTCAGAATCCCAAACGCTTTTATTTACAATTAGATGAGGTTTATGCAGAGAGTCAATATTTTCACTGTTGAACCTTCTTTTTCAAGACCTCTCCAATTCGCCCTGGGATGCTGTCAATCAACTTCTGCGCCACATCCTGACTGATGGCAGCCCATTCTTGCATAATGGTCAGAATTTGTGGTTCCACCTGCCTCTTGAGGGTTGACCACATGTTCACAATGGGATGAAGGTCTGGAGAGTTTCCTGGCAATGGACTCAAAATTTCGATTTTTTGTTCCCCAATCCACTTACAGTAGTTTGTAGTTTTTACTTTTCTCATGGCAAGGAGCTCCATCATGCTTGAAACAGTTTGTTTGATGTTGGTTGGGAAAGGCTGCTCTCTGAGGATGTTTTTGTACCATTCTTGATTCATTCAAAACTCAAAAGATTGGCTGAGAAGCAAGCACACACATGAATATATATATATATATTTTTTGGCGATATGATGAACGAGGGGCGTTCATCATTTGTGATGAAATTTCTTGTGAATGAACTGATTGACAGTTACTGTATTTGATCACCAAAGCCGTTTTGTTTTTGTAGGACAATGCACCACCTCATCCTCATAATGCCTACTGCACCATATTGAACTCGGCTCGGAGAGTTATTGTCACATCACTGGTACAGTCCTGACCTCGCTCCAAGCCATTTCGCGCCATTAAAGGGGTTCCTGGGAGGCCAGTGTTTCAGACGCGAAGTATACAGTCTGATCATGGATCTGGCGTACAGAGAAAACTTTCTACCTTGATGGTATCCAAGCACTAGTGAAACACTGGGAGACGTTCCTTAGTGTAGCACGGGATTATATAGAGAAATTAAGATAGGTTTTACTCTCATAACTGTGTTCTGTTATTCTGTGCAATCAAAAATCTTGACCACCACTTGTCTATACCCATACCAAAATAACTGGCCATACCATCCACTTGCTCAAAGAGCTATACTACAAGTCACAAGTAGAACAACGTTGTAAACATACCTCCCAAGATCGCTGATCAGTGATGACATTTTGTCAATGCCTTGAGTTGATTTAACGTAAATTATTAATGGTTTTGCTGAGGATTTCTGAGATGTTCAGTTTAGATTTCAGTTTAGGTCTCAGTTCGCCAGTGTCGTGAGTTTTTTTTTTTTTTTTTTGTGCAGATGTTGGTTTTCTTGCTTGTCAATTGAAAGTGTTTGGGTTTTTGCATGTTACCTGGAAGGCATGCGGTGTGTCGTCCGTGCAGTAAACACGGAGAGTGTATACGCCGCCTTCCAAGGTTCCAAACGCCGCAATACGAAGCCTTTTCACAGCAGATTCACTGACCGGCATTCCAACCAGAGCATAACGACCTGGCTGATCCACAAGCACAAAGCAGCGCTGTGACTCAAGCACGCAGTAACATGAAGAGCTCTCTTCTTTCATCCACATTACATCCTGTGAAAATAAACACACAAACATGTTCAAAGATTAATGCTTTCATTTTTTAAGAACAATCAGTACATCCAGGAGGTCCAGGAGTCTGAGCATGTCTGAGCATTCAGTGCACAAGGCAGGGCACATCCTGCATAGGGTGGCAAACCATGGCAGGGGACATACACACTAACACACCCAATCATACACCACTGGCAGTTTGGAAACAGCAATCAGCCTACAGTCTGGAGACCGTAGGAAGCAACCAGAGTGCCCACAAAACATAGGGAGCAGATGCACACAGACTGGAGGTGATATTCAAACCTCTAACCCTTGTTGTGAGACAACAGTGGTAAGAGTTAAGCCCTCATATATCTCAAATATATTTTATTTATTTTATACTGTAGCAATTTACAAGTGTGACTGATGTGTTTAGAATATTTGTAAAACAATTAAGTTCCTGTTCTCTCTTACACTATAGTATCTATAAGCATTTATTTATCATGATATACTTTTTTATCTGTTAAAATGAATGAGACAGAAAACTACCCCCCCAAAACAAAACAAAACAAAACAAAAAAAACGACATACTAGTCAAAATAAGTTGCCAAATATAACAAGATTTCAAGAACACAATGTCATTTTACAAAAAAAAATTCAATTAAAAAAACACAAAACGTTGAAAAAAAAAAACACAACCACATTTTACAAAACAAAATTCAATTAAAAAAACACAAAACGATGAAAAAAAAAACACAACCACATTTTACAAAACCAAAAAACATTTTATAGAACAAAAACATTTCTTGAAACACAAAAACATTTCACAAATTCCTATTCCTGCCTTTTCCATCATTTTAAAATGTGGTTGTGTTTGGGGAAATGTCATTGTGTTATGTAATAATATAGGATCTAAAGACATTCCTACTTTCTCCTTTCTCCTAGTTTCATTTACATAACTTTTTTCTAATTTGTTTACTTTAGCCTTTGATCATTTCCACAACACAAGTCTCTTTGAATGATTTGTTGCTATAGAAACAATCTGAAAAATCACATTAAAGCATAAAAACACTTCTATTACTTCAACGAACACCTCTGTACATTCAGGTCATTACAGGAAACATGGAGTTTTTATAGTAGCAGGTACAAAAAGCCAGTGTTACTAGCATCAGGGTATTAATCAATATGAAACATATTTTATAGATAAACAGCACAGCTTAATGTAAAATAGGGTAGATTTTTAATTAGTCTCAATGAGATTATAATAATATAAGTATATGCTAGATAAATAAAATAGAAATAGAAATGGTGCCTGTTAAACAGGTTCAAGGGATTGAAATGTTGATTCATTACTCTTACTGCTTATATAGGATTTTTTTTTTCCTTTACGAAAAAGATGTGATCCTTGAAACTGGTCAGATCAAATCAAACAACACATCAATTTAATCTGAATAAAATATGTTTTCTTAGTTGCTTTACATATTTGTTTACAAAAAAAAAAAAAAAAAAAAAGAACAAATGAGCAGGTTTATTGAGTCATTAAAAAAAAAAAATCACAGTTAGACAGGCTGGCCCAGAAACATTTTAGTGCAGAAATGAAATTGTGTCCTTTAGGCAAAAGTGATTCTACTTCCATCAAATTATTTTCAAACTTGTGCCACTTTCTTGGAAAACAATGATGGAAGTCTGGTGACAAATTTCACTCGTGTGTAAATCACAGCCTTATTTAATCATGTAACTAAAGTTAGAAAAAAGAATTATGACAGTTTGTCATAATAATAATAATAATAATAATAATAATAATAATAATAATAATAATTCTCTAACCTCCCAGCTGTCTCCATGTGTTTGTCTCTTCAGTCTTACACTCCAGTCCTCTGAGACATCTGCACAGTGTGATATTGTCATGGCAACAGGACATGATAAGATGACACCTGGTGGACCAAATGAGACCTCCGGACCCAAAAGAACCTCATCATCAGAAAGGGCACTGAAAACAGAAAGTATAAGAAAGAAAGACTATAACTTAATGTAATATTTAGTCCTATAATATTTAGTCCTCAAAAGGTACAAACACACTATCATCACAGATTCCAGATGACTAAGCCAATGCTTTGTGCACAATGGACTATACACTATTTATTTGACTATGTACTTTGACTTTTATATGGAAATGATGTCAAATTAAGCATTAATATTTTTTACCTTAATAAAATATACAAAATGTTACACAGAAAGACCCTCACAGAAACAAATGTCAGTGTGCACCCTAAACATATGTTTAATATGACGTATCATTTTTGCACTGCCAGCTTATGAAAAAAAAAAAATCACAGCAGCATCTAGAGTAAGCTAGATAAATTATTTTTCTCAGATAATTTTTTTATTTAACCTCAGGCTTGTAATATCTTCACATGCCTTGTTTGTTTTGTTTTTTTTGTTTGTTTTATGTTTTTAGAATTTGTGAGCTGGCTGATATCAAGTATCAATCTAATTTCCTTTTGGGTTTAAAAAAAGTACTCATCTGTCCATTTATCCCTCTATCTGTCTGAACAGTATACAGGAGAAACGGTCGATTCTTTCCCACGATATTATACCCAATTTTATATTAAAATAATGAAATGGTGCATAATGAACCTGTCGTTTCAATAGTTTCACAGAAAAGAAATTCTTCCACTTAAATAATTAAAAAGGTATGAACAAGCCATATTCAAACATGGTTACTTTTGAAGATATTGTTTTTTTGTCCCTCTTCCCTTAATTCTGCAGTGATCCGATGATTGTATTCCCATCCAGATAGACATCTGTGTGATTTTGGATTCATATACTGATCTAGCATAACATTATAAACACTGCCAGGTGACAGTAACTTTAACATTGATCCTCAGCTACACAACAGCAAACTGGTGAAAGGATTGTCAGCACCCAGGGCTCATCCATTCCCACTGGAACAGAGCCAAGGTCACCCTGTTCAAACTCTGCAGATACCAATCCGATCTCCGCAACCCACATCACCCAAAGATGACAGCATGCCCCAGAGGTATTGTGGAGGCATGTCCCAGGAGGCCAGAGTCACCCTTGTGGAACAAGGGGAAGCCAAAACCTAGGCTTTAATGTTAATGGAGTTAATGTTACAGTATTGCTGATTGGTGGATGTTGCCTGTTTTTTGGGGGGAAAAGTTAGCTGCCCTATTTATTTGCAGAGGTACTATAGGGCTGGCCTCTTTCTACTCAGCAAGGAAATAAGCAAAAGGGCAAATCCAAGGCTCTGAAAGAAACGGCACGAGCGATCTGGAATGAAAGGAAGTAGCAACCATTCTATAACATTTAGATGTTAGATGTCAAAAAAAGGAAACCAATGTCCCTCAATACTTACAGGGCCATTGAACAAACATGCTAAATTTAATGAACAAACAGAAGCTTTTGTTCAAATTGTGAGAAACTATTGGTAAGTGAGACACTGTAACACTGTTTAAGTGTAAATACCATCAAGTTAAAAAGTTTGTACACCCTCTTTTAATTTTGTGCAAAAACATAATAAAATCATCTGATTATAGCCATCTGTAGGGAAATACAACCTCAGACAAACAACATAGAATTTAACAAAAATTAAGCCAAAAAGTAAAAAAAAATAATAATAAAGTGGGCAATACCAAGTACCCCTTATTGTTTTCACAGGATTTAAGTGCACCCAAGAGCACATCTCAGACCCTACAGGCCTGACTGAGCATGTTAAAGTCCATGACAGCACACTTAGAAGAAGACCAAACAAGTACGGTTTGTTTGGGAGGGTTGCCGGGAGACCGTTGTTTGGCTTTAATGCCTGGTACCATGTTTGAGGAAAACAGTATTTCAGCAGAAACACATCATAACCACCGTCAAGCACAGCAGGGAAGAGGTGATGATCTGGGCTTATTTTGCAGCCACAGGACCTGGGCACCTTGCAGTCATTGAGTTGACTATGAACTTCTCTGTGCACCAGAGTATTCTAGAGGAAACTGCACGGGCATCAGTCTGACAGCTAAAGCTTGCACGAAATTGGGTCATGCAACAGGACAGTGATATGAAGCACACCAGTGAATCTATATAAGAATGGTGGAAAAAGAAACAAACGAAGGCTTTAGGCCTAGTCGAAATCCAGATTTGAAATGCTATGGCAGGACCTTAAGAGAGCATAAGCGAATGACTAAAACCTCAATGAACTTCAGCAGTGTTGTGAAGAAGAATGGACCAAAATTCCTCCACATTGAAGTGAGAGACTATAAGCTATTGAATCATAGGGGTAATTAGTATTTAGTTTTTTTATTGTTACTTTATTTTGGTTAAAAAATGTTTTGCTATACACATGTTTATTCTCTTTGTGTGTATTGGAACAAAACAAAAAAGGGAGAGAAAAAGCAAATTTGACATAATGTCACACAAAACTCCAAAAATGGGCTGGACAAAATTATTGGCACCCTTTCAAAATTGTGGATGAATAAGATTGTTTAAAGCATGTGATGCTCCTTTAAACTCACCTGGGGCAAGTAACAGGTGTGGGCAATATAAAAATCACACCTGAAAGCAGATGAAAAGGAGAAAAGTTCTCTTAGTCTTTGCATTGTGTGTCTGTGTGTACCACACTAAGCATGGACAACAGAAAGAGGAAAAGAGAACTGTGTGAGGACTTGAGAACCAAAACTGTGGAAAAAATATCAACACTCTCACGGTTACAAGTCCATCTCCAGAGATCTAGATTCGACTTTGTCCACAGTTGCAACCCATGGCACTGTAGCTCGTCTCCCTGGGCGTGGACGGAAGAGAAAAATTGATGAATGGTTGCAACGCAGGATAGTCCGGATGGTGGATAAGCAGCCCCAAACAAGTTCCAAAGAAATTCAAGCTGTCCTGCAGGCTCAGGGAGCATCAGTGTCGGCGCTCTCCGTCTACATTTAAATGAAATGAAATGCTATGGCAGGAGACCCAGGAGGACCCCACCGCTGACACATAGGCATAAAAAAGCAAGTCTACAGTTTGCCAAAATGTACGTGAGTAAGCCAAAATTCTTCTGGGAAAATGTCTTGTGGACAGATGAGACCAAGACAGAGCTTTTTTGGTAAAGCACATCATTCTACCGTTTGAACACAGTACCTACAGTTAAATATGGTGGAGGTTCAAAGATGGTTTGGGTTTGTTTTGCTGCCACTGGCACTGGGTGTCTTGACTGTGTGCAAGGCATCATGAATTCTGAGTATTTTGGGTCGCACTGTGCGGCCCAGTGTCAGAAAGTTGGGTTTGTGTCCGAGATCTTTAGTCTTCCAGCAGGACAATGACCCCAAACATATATCAAAAAGCACCCAGAAATGGATGGCAACAAAGCGCTGGAGAGTTCTGAAGTGGCCAGCAATGAGTCCAGATCTAAATCTCATTGAACACCTTAAAATTGCTGTTGGGAAAAGGTGTCCTTCCAATATGAGAGCCCTGGAGCAGTTTGCAAAGAAAGAGTGGTCCAAAATTCTGGGTGAGAGGTGTAAGAAGCTTATTGATCGTTATAGGAAGCGACTGATTTCAGTTATTTTTTCCAAAGGGTGTGCAACCAAATATTAAGTTAAGGGTGCCAAACATTTCGTCTAGCCCATTTTTGGAGGTTTGTGTGACATTATGTCAAATTAGCTTTTTTTTTATTTCCCTTTTTTTGTTGTGTTCCAACACACACAAAGAGAATAAATATGTGTTTAGCAAAACACGTGTTAATGCAGTACTTTTCTGTGAGAAATACTTGATTTTCTGGTAAAATTTCAGGGGTGTGTTGGTGTTCATCTGATGATGTTGATCAATTAATCAAGGGCTGTTGATTAGCAGCACCTGACTGCAGCTTACCCTCTTAAATCTTGTGGAAGGATTAAAAAAAAAAAAAAAAAAATAAAATAAATATATATATATATTATTTTTTTTTTTATTTATAAAAAACATATATGGTGTTGTTCATAATGCATAATACTAAGACCTGCTACAATCAGATGATTTTATTATGATCAAAAACATAGAATTAAACGTGGGATACTAACCTTTGAACAAGTATTAGCTAGATATTATAAGATCATGCTTGTTTACCAGCAGAAAATATTGCCTGTTTTTTTTTAAAGCATTTCTATATGGCGAAGACTGGAACAAAGGTAGCCTTAATAATTTACTTAGCTTAATTACTCCGCATAAAGGTCAACACATTTGCAAGTCGATATATAAACAGTTTGCGTGTGGGTGTGTGTGTGTGGTCCTTGTGCTTATCCGTAAAAGAAATGTTTATTAACTATGGTGGTGTGAAGAATGGATTGCAACAATTCTAAAGGTCAGTTATAGCACATTTTAATGATAGGAACTGAAACAATTTCAATAATGCAATTAGTATTAGTGCTGTCAGAGATCATAAAAACAGATTTGTTCTGCTTTTGACTCCTTTCTAATTACTGAACATATTAATTTGGTGTTTAGAGGACTATGCTACAGTGATTCAGTGCTACACTTGACAAAATTTTTTTGTAATAATTCATAGGTAAGCAGGCGTGGACACAGCAGGAACGAATGAATAGTCACTACAGTAAACTACTAATAAATTACTTAATTATATATATTTCTTTTTTATTATTATTATTACAAATAAAACAGTAATTAGAGTCTTATTTTGTATTGCACTCTTTAAAGAAGGCGGTCCATGTTAATCCAGGACTTTTGATGGCTCAGAATACACGATGCACATATCCCTGTGTTTCACTAGTGCTTGGTAGCAACGTCGAAAGTTTTCTCTATTTGGGGGCACCATGATTGGATTGCCTGCATCACATCTGCTCCCAGGAACTCCTTTAATGGCCCAAACATATGGAAATGACTTGGAGTGAAATCAGGACTGTACAGAGGGTATGTCAATAACTTCCAGCTGAGGTCTTGTAATGTGCAAGTGGTGGTTGTGGATGATTGTATGTACAGTTGCCAAAAACAGATGCTTCTCTTCTGCAATTTGGTGAAAGTATCCAATTTTCAATGATCAGGCATTCCATTCCCTAAATATTCACAAGAATGACTGCAGTGGGCTCAGAGCCTCTTTGGCTGGGGTTGTCATCATGGACGAACAGCCATCTTTAAAATATTTGCACCATTCAAATGTTTTATTGCGGCTAAGAGTTTCATCACCGTACTGTGCTTGACGTCTTCTGTAAAAGATTTTTATGCCCTCACTCATGAGACATTTTATCACGAGACTTGAATATACAGTACTGTATTTACAGCAAAAAAAACAAAACAAAAAAAAAACATGCACTCAAGTATATCACAGTCAACCATAACATTACGCTATCAAATCATGACTGTCTGATCATGGAATGGACTCGATAGATCACACCTTCCTGGCAATGGTACTACCTAATGGCAGATTTTCCAGATTTGAACACTGCCAGACTGTAATAATAGTTCAGGAACGGTTGAATGAACATGGGAAAGATGGTGTTCAAGATGTTGACTCGATTCCCGAGATCTCATTCCAGTTGAGTCGCTGTGAAACGTGCTGGACAAACAAGTCCAATCCATGGAGGTTGAATCTAGCAACATACAGGACAGCTGACCTTCTAAAGTCTTGTGGAGCTGTTTTGATCGCACGAGGGGACCAACACAAGTTTGGGCAGGTGGTTTTAATGTTATGGCTGATCGGTGTAATGTTTAATATAATCATGTAATTTAGATGACAGGCAATAATTTTACATCTAAACTCTAGCATTTACTCTCTCTCTCTCTCTTTCTGTGACAGTGCATGCAATATCTAACTGATTATTGCATATGAACAGTGTTAATTATGATAATGAATGCAAATATGCAAATTGATTATATAATTACTACACAAACATGCAGGCAAAACAATCGAGTCTCAAGAGTACTGCATACCATCTGCTGCTTTTACACTTTCCAAGTCCCTTTTATTCTATTTCTCTCTCGTTTTTTCCCCCCAAAAATTCTTTCCCTCACCTCTTATTTCCTCGTTCCTCTCTCTCTCCATACTCTTTTTGCTTTCATACGGACATGTTCCTCCCTGAATGAAGTGCCCATCATTCACAATCCTGCCGCTTTTAGCTGATACAATTTTGAATGACGGCTGTGTTGAATGGTTACAGTTTGATCGACAGGTGGCCGGCTGGATGTGTTAGGGTGTCTATCTGAGCTTAGTGGATTTGAGTACAAAGTCTTTATGCATCAAAAAAAATTATGGATGTGCTTTAAATAATGGAAAAAAAATCGACTGAAACAAGTCATGGAACAGTAGTGCAATAGGTAGTACTGCCGCCTCACTGCTCCAGGGACTGGAGTTCGATCCTAAGCTTGGGTTACTCTCTGTGTATTACATGATGTTTCTGTGGTTCTCTTACTGGCTAAAAAATATGCATTTAGGCATGCCAGTATAACCCACTAGGTGTTAGAGAGAGTGTTCAGTGTTCCAGGGATTGGCTATGGACTCTCCACTCTGTCTTATCAAATCAGATATTAAATCGCATATTTTCAGATTCCTGGTTCAATTATCCCCATTTTGATATCAAGTTTATTATTGTATCATGTCCGGTTGTTGACATATGACAAGTTTGTTTATGAGGCGCGCCTCAGAAAACTCCACTGAAATCCTATTTTCAGAATATTTAATAAGGATTCTGTGATAAAGAAAAGAGACCCCTCAGCCTCATTTTGACACCAGAATTTCCCTCCGATTCCTAAAGATGACTTCACCAGCAGCGTGGTTTTATTGGCGAAAAAGTATGTGTTTTTCCATTACAACTTGGATAGTGTTTATTAAAGTGCTTTAAACCAATGCTTAGGATTAAAACTGTCTCCATTCTGTTGAATGATCAAGATGATGAGCAAAATCTCTTACTGCACTCTATTGGCCAGAGCGCAAAAAGCTACCCTGTGCGACTTGATACCTGATTTGATTTGATTCCCCACAATTTATGAACATTAAGTCATTTACAAAAAAACTTAAAAAACGTCCTAGACTCAAGTCCTAAGAGGGGCAGTTGGTTGTGAGCTTAGTCCTTCTCTACATATCCTCCACCTAAGGCAACGTACTTCTCCAGGGGGGATGAAGCAGCATTTCGTAGCCCAAGTTGCCTGAAAATTTCACCATTTCATGAGCTGAATGGGTTGATGCGTTGTCATGTAGAAGGTGCTCTGCAATTTTATAACCAGGTGCGCCACTTTGGTATTGACCCTCTAAGAGCACCATGCGGATCTATACCACAGCTGTCCTAAACTATAGCAAATGTTCATGAACATAGTCATTTCCAGAGACATAATCTGGGCAAATATTTTCCATTTTTTCATACAATAATAAAAATTTTATGACTGCATCTCGTATATCTTTGCATGTTTTCCCCATGTGTGTGGATTTCCTCATTATTTCCCTTACGTACCTACCTATCAGACTTGATTGCTGTACATCCCTGAATGAGTTTAGCCGCAAAACACATGCACTAATAAACAGATGCTAGCATAATGGGATTTATACAATTAAACAGCAGTTAAATTGTGTGTGTGTGTGTGTGTGTGTGTGTGTGTGTGTGTGTGTGTGCCTACCAGGTGATTTCCTGATTGATGCCCATGTACATTTCCCAGCTTGTGTCCTCTGAAATCGCCCCGTGAGGAATCAGCAAACTCACACCTGCAGACCCATTTACACACACACACACACACACACACACACACACACACACACACACACACACACACACACACACACACACACAGTATTTGCACCAGTATACACACTTTTCTTTGATGACTCACATTCATACACACAGACACACACACACACACACACCTGTGTGTGGCAGCACAAGTCGCCCTCCATTGTGCCCAAAGTGCCCACTGGTCTTGAGTATAGGCATGCTATTGGGTACAGCCATTGGAAAATCTGCCTTCATGCTTTTCCCCACGATCGTACCATCATGGGCAAATGCAAGGTGTGGAGCTTTTGAGTGTGGGGTCGTTCCCTCCGTCATACCCAGGGACATCATGAGGGAACTGTGAACTTTGACCTTTACATCAGGTAGTGGGTGGAAAATGAGCTCTTTATCCACAGAGTCAGGAAAACACATAGGGCTTGAATATGACACGGAGCGACCTGGATTCATCAGTAACGGGTTACCTGGAGAGGAGAGGTATTGAAAGATAGAAGAGGGATTTAGGGACACAGGTACCACCAACAAATGTAATACTTCTTAACGAAATATTCACATGAAAAAAAACATTAATTTTACACTTCCAGAAGTCTTTAAATGATGAATGCTTTAGACGTCATAAAATTCAGTTGCTGTGGTGTAAATCACCTACACTGTGTCTTCAATGGGATCCCATTAGAAGGAAAAAGAAATTAAACCAAAGAGCCTGATCCTGCAGGCTAGGCAAACTGCCTATTAAAATGACAGCTACACCTGCTCTAGAGTCATACTTTGTATTTGCATATGCCATAAAATCATTATTCTACTTTTCTGCAAACATTTTAATGAAACAGTAATGTGATCACAGTGCCATGTGTGAAGCAAACATTTAGGGGCGTTTTCATATACACTGAGTGGAGGAAGGCAACTACAGTGGTACCTCGGCAGCCGAATTTAATCCGTTCCAAAGGCTAGTCCTTAAGGCGAAATTTCGTATTGCGAAATGCATTTAATCCGTTCTCTGGTATAAAAAATATTACCAATAGTACCAAATTGCAAATATATAACCTTTTGCATATAAAAACGAAAAGACATGTAAATTAGGTAAAATATGAAATAAATAGACATTAACCCTCACTTGTTCATATGCAATAAACCTTAATTTATGATTCCTCTTGGCACCGGCTATTTTAAAGATGAAAATTAAACTGTATCCGGTTTCTACTTGCTGATGTGCTTGATAACATTCTTGAAACCCATGGTGCTATTTCTTTACTAAATCTTGTGCAAAAAAAAAAAGTTTTCATATACTGTGCAACCGGATGTATTTGCAAATATAGGTTGGTAAAAAGGTACATGCGAATGGCTTGTTTGCTCATATACCGTAAATGCTTCACATGCTGAGGCAAATTTCCTGCTGAATTCTAGTCCTTAAGGTGAAAATTCAACAGCCAGGGCATTCAAATGCCAAGGTAATGCTGTACTTGGATTGCAATCCACCAATAAATAAAAAGATGAGACACAGCAATTATGATGTTGTTCCACTCTAGAAAAGCATGTAAAATCCCAAGATCCCAAGGGCATACAAAGGAGTCGCCCTTCACGCTATGTCTAATAACATTGATACTTCGTAGAATGACTCGCGTGCCTGCCTTTCTGATTGATAGGCAATTAAATCGGTGCTGCTGACATCACACTCTAATTAGCAGTCCATCTCTTTGTTTTGATACAGTTAGCTTTCATACCTGATGCAAACAGTACCTGAGCTAGTACACATAAATGGTACTCAAAAACAATGTTTTGAGATATGGGACAGCCTTCATACTAAGCAAATTAACTAGACTTTGGGGTCAGATGTACTCACATACAGGCCTGGGTCCTTGATGCGAAACCTGACTTTGATGTTTGAAAGTGAGGTTTTGGTGTAGAAATGACATTTTATTATAGACAGCACATTAAGAAGAAAACTTTGTGAATGGAGACAAATTGATATTTATGGAAATGTTTCAGTCAGTTTCTACAACAACATCTCATAGAAAATCCATCCAGAAGAAGGTCTGATAAAGAGAAAATATTTAGTGAGCGTCAGTTGTCTGGGCGAAAATGCTTTGCCGATGTCAGAGGTCAGAGGAGAGTGGCCAGACTAGTTTGAGCTGATAGAAAGGCAACAGTAACTCAAATAATACCTTGTTACCCGAGTATTGTTGCTGACCACGTCCATCCCTTTATGTCCACCAGGATAACGCACCATGTCACAGAGCTAAACTGATTTTAAACTGGTTTCTTGAACATACAGTAACAAGAGTTTGAATGAGACTCAAATGGCCACCATGGTCAACACATCTCAGTCCACAGAGGGAAATTTGGGATGTCATGTAAATGGCAGATTCGCATCATGGATGTGCCACTTGACTAGCAACTGCGTGATGATATCTTGTCAATATAGACCAAAAAAAGGAATGTTTGCACCACCTTTTTCTATACCACGAAGAATTAAAGCAGACAAAAGGGGGTCTAACCTGGTACTACTGTAGGAAGTTATACCTAATAAAGTGGCCAGTGAGTATGTACTGTAGATAATACCATAATGCAGAGATAACAGATAATAACTTGTCTTGCAGATGTCTTCCTATTATTCAATGCAGCTACGTACAAGACACGACTGTTTAAAAAGTCATTAATAAAATTTAACTGTTGATGAATTGCTCTGGTATAAAAGAAATAAGACATTTAACACCCCATATACAGTACGTATGTGTATATACAGTACATATTGCTTTGATTTAACTGGGGAACCCATGTAACTGCTAACTGGTTTTGGTTTTAGATGCTTCATGTCGCTTAATTCCCAAACATTAATGTGTGTAGACAAAACATTTGAGTAAGAAAAGAAAACAACTGAGGCACATTTATCACAGTAAAAAAAAAAAAAAAAGTGAAATGAAATTTTCTTAACCTGACTCCATCTTTCTTTGAAAAGCATGACTGATTTCTAGACGCCTGCATTAATATTTCTGCCTAAAAATCCAGGACACTGCGTTTCTCCAGCTCATTTTTGATAGATTGCCTTTTTGGATGACCAGGTTAAAACAAAGCAGGCAGAAAAAAAAAATGTGTTCTTGTAAGCTCTGTGAAACATTTTGTCGAGACGCTGTCACAAGTTTTTTAGATTCTGTGTGAAGAATGCAAGCATGAAATTTGTGGAAGACGGGTATAGAAATTCACCAGAGAGATTATATGCTCAGTATATCAGTACAGATGGTTGTACTTGGATACTGTGATAAACTGGCCCCTTTCACGTGCTAGAGGTTTGTAAAATTATGAAGCAAGGTTTTTACTGTCAAGAAGCTGGTAGAATTTAAATAGCAAAAAATTCAGGTACTAAAATTATTTTTAACTTAAGCTTTATGCAAATGTGTATTTGTACCATGTGAAATGCCAAGATTTATGGTTTATGGTACGTCAAGAGTGTTCTGGCTTGTTTAGATGTTTTGGGTCACCTTGGAAAGACATATGTGGTCTTCCAGAACTTTTTAGTGTGTGTGTGCTTGTATGCCCTGCGATGGACTGGTACATCCTGTCTCATGCCCTGAGTCTCGTTGGATAGGTTCCAGGTCCCCCTTGACCCTGTACAGGCAGGATAAGGGGTATAAAGAATGAGCGAGTGAGTGAGTGAGTGAGTGAGCGAGTGATGGATTCCTTCACTTGCATCAACACGTCTTTGGACCTCATGTTGAGAGTTCCCATGAACAACTAATATCAAAGACAAGTTTAACACTTGGAATCAACAAGTGTTATCTTCTCACTTTGATCTTCTTAATTTATCCATGACATATTAGGGAAACAGGCCACTGACTGTTTCAATCAGTTGTCCAATTACTTTTGAAGTTGGTAAATGGCTGTAATGCTGAAATGGTTAATGCGACATTTTTGCTAATTCGCTTAAATTAAAGCGGAAAGTCTAAACTTCAATCACATCTTCATTGCTTCACGTCAAATCCATTATGATTGTGTACAGGTGCAAATTGACAAAAATTGTGTCACTATTGGTTAGGATTTTATTCAAATGTGATGTGGAATGGGTGATACGTGTTATATACAGTATGTGGGTGATATGTGTAATAGTATAACGTGGACAGGAGCTTAAAAGTGATCAAATGAATATCTAGGAGGCTCTATAAAACCATCAAAAAATTCTGAAAATGGCAGGCCGTCAGGTGAACTGGAAGCAAGCAAAGAAATGTTACAATACCTTATGGTGGTGAAAGTTTTTAGATAGAATTCTGCACATCATGTGTTGAGTAAGTATGAGTGATATTTCGTTTCTACAGAAAAGTATCTGACTGCTTCATTGCACTAGTGTTTAGTTTCCCCATGCAAGGAAACTTTAAAAGTGGGAAAAGTAATCATGCAACTGGAGATAAGGCTCCTTTAGGAATACAATATAGATCAGCTTCCGTTTACACCAGTATGTGTCGATCTCCTAACATAAACAGTTCATTTCAAAGCCTTGGCATCTTTTTTATTTTTATTTATTTATTTTTTTTATTCTTTGCAATTTTGCGTTATTCTTCTACCAGATTGTTTATGATCTGTATGAGGTGGATAAAATGAGCTGTGCTGGGGAGATTCAATTCTATATTCCCTCAATAACAATCCCTGAAGAAATGTTCCGGTACTACAGCAACAATATCACAGAAATCATCCCCAAGCTACGCATTCGCAGCCAGGCACTTCAGCGCCAGAAATCTGGGCAAAGCACACCGAGAGGCATGTTTAATGTGTGTGTGTGTGTAAGAAAGTGTGCAAGAGAGGGAGAGAGACAGAAAGAGAGAGAGAGAGACTCAGCATCAGCCTCAGAGCCTCTCGCGAGATGTGATTATCTTATGAACTTATATGGTTCACGCTGTTTTGTAGGTCTGATGCACACCAGTAGTTGACACGTTTTTCAGGCCTCTTTTATTATTATAGTTTGTATTTTAGTTATTTTTCCCTATGCTGTAATAACTTCTGTTCTTCTATGCCATTATGCTGTTTTCCAAAATGTTAAAAAAAAAAAAACAATTTGTTGTTTTGTTCCATGAATAAAAAAAAAAACAGTAATTGAAAAGAAAAAATCATATTTCATAAGGGCTTGTGCATTTGTTCACATTCAAGTACAAAAAGATTGATCCTAATGGAAATCCCTATTAATCAGCTTCAAATCATATAATTAGCAGAGTTACTAAAGAATTCTATATACAAATTATACTGTCAAGTTTAAACTGTTAATTTATTGTAATTACATACACAAACCTTTTTAAATTAATCACTGTAACATGAAAGAAACCAATCCAAAACAAATCTATAAATCTGCACAAATAAATCTAGCTGGTTAATTACGAAACATATACTGACCCTCTATAACAGAGTTAGTCTGCGTATATGGAAGCTGACGTGCTACAATAACTGCACTGCGTTCTGCTATTTCATGTTTACTTTTACTTTGCATTTTTAGCTATCTGTCATCAGACCAACCCTCTTCATCATCTCCATTAACGGCATGCCAGAAGTGGTCTCAAGCATGATTCATCTTTCTCGCAGATGTCGCCAAGTTATTCAACAGAGGTGACTCAGATGATGATTGCACAAAGCTCCAAAAGGATCAGGAGAATTTAGAGCATTGGCCTTTAAAGTGACAATTAAATTTCAATGCAAAAAAGTGTATGGTGATGCATATTGGCAGAGCTAACCTCAAGTTTATATACAGATTGCTTGATGAAATATACTTTAGCATACAGTATCTAGACATTATTTTTATTCTTTTATAATTTGATCTTTCTTTCATCTTGCATTATGAATTTTATTATATGAACTAGATCGTGTGGAATTTAATTGCACACTCACTCATAAATTAAAAAAAAAAAAAAACGCCATCTGTTACATTTTAGAATGAACTAAAATTTTTGTGTGTTACCGTGAGGTACACAGAATGGTTTGAAATCACGTTGATTAAGCATACCATGTTACCTCAAACTCAGCCAAATATAACTGCGACAACCCCATTAAAATTTGTTCATTCGTTTTTGCATGCACAAACAAACAGACAAACAACAATTCCAAAAAACATCTGATGTGTTCTATTACTCGTCGTACAACCCCCCCCCCCCCTTCCCCAATTTCTTTTCCGCACATATTGCCAATGTATAGACACGCCAACTTTACAGTTTTATACGTATAGATTGTATTTATAAGTTTAAATGAACAGAGTTAATACACACATTCAGTATACAGTATATGTTTATGGTACATTAAATATGTTTTTTTTTTGTAAAACCGATTTACACAAGACTTACGGTGATGAGATTCTTAGCACCATTCTATTTGAATAGTGGAAATGTTTTAAAGAAGGCCGTACATCGCTGCACAACGATCCCAGCTGAGGTGACTTACAGCCCACAGCAGTCGTTTCCATTAACAGTCAGAAATCAACGGATAACTTGTGGCCTACTTGCTGATGAGAAGCATCTGTCTGTGGGACCTGCACACGCAATCATTCACGACCACCACTTGCATATCACAGAATTTCAGCTGCGAGTTATTTGCCACATGCCTCGTACAGTCCAGGAGTTCCTGGGAGGCCAGTGTTTCAGATGTGAAGCAGCCAGTATGATCATGGTTCCAGTAACACTCTACCTTGAGAGATGCTGGGATTAGTGTCATTAGTGACATTAATGTTGCAGGAACAACCCTGGTAGTACATACTGTACAGTACATTCAGAAATTCTTAATGCAAGAAAATTCCCCTTTGGTTACTAAAGTTAAGGTTAGATGATGTATAATATATATATATATATATATATATATAGGCATTAATTACAATATTTTAGGGAAGGTTCTCAAAATAGTAGTAAGACAAGTGTGTGTTAATGTTTGTTTTCGAGTGTGATATCAATATAGTTTAACAGATTGATTAACTGTGTAACTGTGAATAGAAAGCAGTCAGAGAGGAATGTAGTGTTGTGTGTTCTGTGTAAATCATCATAATATGATGCTAACTGGATGCAATTACAAGGGATGTTCAAACCAAACCAGGTCATATGATTGTGCATATATATAAAAATACCTAAATTTTTCTATACAATACGCTGCTACACTAATGCACTTATTCCAGCATTTCACTAGTGCATGAATATCATCACGGTAGAAAGTTTACTAGATCTTGAGTCAGCTTCATGTCTGAAACACAGGTCTCCCAGGAACTCCTTTAAACATGTGTAAATGGCCCGGAGCGAGATCAGAATTATACAGGGGATGTACAGTATAGTATAGAGTTCCTGTAATGTGCAAGTGGTGCTCGCGAATATTGTGTGTTCAGTTCCCACAGACAGATGCGTCTTTTCCACAAGTTAGCGACAAGTCAACCATTTATATTAACCAAACAGGCCTTCCACTCACTGAATGCCCAAGTGAAAGAAAAGTATGCTGAGTATATTAAATCCTAGCATGCCAAAGCATACTTAAGTGTACTTGTAGCCAGATTAATGACGAGTATACTTGAGGTTTGCTATATTGGAACAACTAACAACTATACAAGTACAGTACAGAGCAAAAGTTTTGTTCACCACTTCTCATTCAAAGAGTTTTCTTTATTGTGTTCTTTAGCTCAAACGCGTCTCTTCTGCTTGTTGCCTGTCCTTAGCAGTGGTTTCCTAGCAGATATTCTACCATGAAGGCCTGATTCACACAGTCTCCTCTTAACAGTTGTTCTAGAGATGTGTCTGCTGCTAGAACTCTGTGTGCCATTGACCTGCTCTCTGATCTGAGCTGCTGTTAACCTGTGATTTCTGAGCCTGGGGCGGTCCACATGTGAGCCAGTTTCTTTGTAGCGCTTGATGGTTTTTGTGACTGCACTTGGGGACACTTTCAAAGTTTTCCCAAATTTTTCGGACTGACTGACCTTCATTTCTTAAAGTAATGATGGCCACTGGTTTTTTTTTTTACTTAGCTGCTTTTTTCTTGCCATAATACAAATTCAACCTCTTTGAATGAGAAGGTGTGTCCAAACTTTTGGTCTGTACTGTATACTTAGTACACTTAAAGTATATGGCTGGGTATGTACTAGCATACAGTACATACCTGAGAGGAATTAATGAAATTTGAGTATGGCTGTAATATATTGTGTACTAAGGGAAACAAAGATTGAACTTTTTGGCACTCCTCATCACCTGGCCAATAGTATCCCTACAGTGAAGCATGGTGGTGGCAGCATCATGCTGTGGGAATGCTTTTTCCGGCAGGAACTTTCAACTAGTTAGGATCAAGAGAAAGATGAATGCAGCAATGTACAGAAAAATTCTTGATTAAAAACCTGTGACAGATCTTCCAACAGGACAACGACCTTACAGTAAACACACAGCCAAGGTAACAAAGGAGTGGCTACGAGACAACCCTGTGAATGTCCTTGAGTGGCCCACTCAGAGCCCAGAACCCAATTGAACATCTATGGAAAGATCGGAAAATAGCTGTGGACTGCAATGAATAATGGGAGAAGCTGGCCAAAAATAGGTGTACCAAGCTTGTAGCATCATACTCAAAACGACCTGAGGCTGTAATTGGTGCTAAAGATGCTTCAGTAAAGTATTGAGCAAAGGCTGTGAATCTTTTTAAATTTAAAAATTTTAATACATTTGCAAAGATTTCAAACAACCGTCCTTCATGTTGTCACTATGGGTTTGGGTTGTTTGTAGAATTTTGAGGAAAAGAATGAATTTAATCCATTTTAATTTAAGGCTGTAACTTTGAATATAGGTAGTGTAGTATATGCGCTGTATAGTCACAGAGAAACACTGCAGCACAACTCACGTTAGAAAACAGCTTTTCAACAGTTACTTTCAATAGCATTTAAAGAAATATATTACATCCTGTACCTTTATGCATCTTTAATGTGTAGACAGTCAGTATTATTATACAAATAAATCATTTAAACAAAGTTTAGTCTTAAAAGTGGTCCTACCCTGTGTGTTGCTCTTAAAGCTGAATGACTGGAACCCTCCAGTGAGGACAGAAGCATCGATAGCATCCACACCGCACTCACTGTGGCTCCGCTTATAGAGCGTCACAATGACAATCAGCATCACCACAGCGACCGCACCTCCTCCCAGGCCTGAGTATAGCGCCACATCATTGCTGACCTCTGCCTCCGCTGATAGATAGATAGATAGATAGATAGATAGATAGATAGATAGATAGATAGATAGATAGATAGATAGAATAAGATAGATAGAAAAACAATATTGATTTTAAGAAATGTTTAATCAGATATGATATGAGAGTTCAATATACTACACTATAACTTGAATTAGCATGTTTTCTTCCTAGTAAGGGACAGGTAAATTTGTTCCCAATTTGTTGGGAACCTAGGAAATAAAAAAATAAATAAATTGAGTCAGGCAATTTTTCCTGAGCTAGAGAGCTCAAAATTGCCAAACTGATCCAACTCGGAGATGCTGGTGTGTTTCTCCATTATTCTCTGCTTTAAACTCAGTTATACACTACGGTGAGTCACCCCTCATTTATCCATATTTTGCATCAAAAGAAAGAGACTTTCTTGTATTTTAAAGTAGTCTTGAGAAAAAGTTCTCCTGGCTTCCTGAAGGACTTTTTGGCTCTCATTTTTGACAAGTTTTTGGCCCTAATGTTCACTCTAATCCCTGTACCTCAGCAGTTTTAGAGGAATGTTTTTGTTTGTTAAGCCACACAGTGACCTATGAATTATTCAAGCATATAAAACCTTCTAACTTGATGCATGAACCGGTGAGAAACAGGTGCAGATGATGACAGATGATCAGGAGGTGATTAGTATACTGATGATGTTGAATACTGAGTGATTGGAACGGATGAGAGGGGAAAAAAGGTAGCTGCTGAGGGTGTTACATAAACAACCGGTTTTTAAATTGCATTTTTAGGCACTTTGTAGCCAGTCACAGTACAACATGACTGCATAATTCTTTAACTAAACCTATAAAATGTCATTAAAGTTAATATGAAGAAATAACGGTGACTCAAGGCTTTTATACTTTTACATGCATGACGCCCTCTGTTCACTTGATCTGTGCTTTTCTGTTGTTTTTGGTTTGAGACTTGTTTATCTTATGTCATGCTTATCTGTCCTGTCACTGGTCAACTATCCCAGTGTGTTCACCTGTCCTTTCTGTCACATCTAATCCAAGCCTTGCTCTCTGTTTCCATGTTTCCTGGATCTGACACTGCTCAAATTCTTTCCTCTTCTTCTTATTTTAATATGTTTCCTATGCTTACCAGTGCTATGATTCTTGCTATACAAGTTGCCATGCGTCTTGTACTGCTTCTAATAAAATGCACTTGAGTTGAAGTACTTACAGTACGTTCTCACTTCAAAACCCACACTTTTGAAAATGAAGTCTTACCTTGAGGAACCTTCAAATCATGCAGGAGCTTTTTATCTGCAAATAGACAAAGACACAAACTTGATAAGGTGATACAATACTTGATGAATGAATATATTTATTATGATTTCTTTTAAGCATGGTCATGAGAAAATAAAGCCTCAATTGCAGATTACCTGCTTGATTATAACGAGGAGGGAAATGAAGGTGGCTCACCTTGAGTGCACAGATCACCAGTGCAATTCTCCGTGTCCAGTGCACTTCCATCACACAACTTTCCTCCGTGTTTGGGCTCTGGATTGACACACTCTCTACCTCGCCAGTGCTCACACTCTGAACTGCACACAGACCAGAGAGACCACCCAGACCAGCCGCCATCCACTATACACAAACACACACACAAACACTTAGAGTAACTTACAGTATATACACCTATCAGCTACAACACTAACACCACTACCAGGTGAATTGTATAACATTGATTATTAATTAAATACCAGTAAACTGGTGACAGGGCACCCAAGGCTCGTCTATGCCTGTGGGAACCAAAGGCCAGCCTGTCCGGTAAGATCACGAAGAAAAGCCAATGTAGCACAAATTGCTAACAAAGTCACTGCTGGGTATGATAGAAGGGTATCGGAATACCAAGTGCATCACAGTCTGACATGTATGAGGCTAAGCAGGCAAAGAGTCCAAGGTTGACCTCATTTAGGTCTCCAAATTCTCCACTCGAGCCTCCATGGAATGTGGTGGAAAAACAAGTCCAATCCATGAAGGCCCAACCTCACAACCCAAAGCATTGCTCTGCTGGTCCAACCATCTCTCAGAGATAGAGGAAGACAGGCATCTAGGCTGTTTTCTGTTCTGCCAAATAGGTGGTGAAATGAACGTCCTCTAGATGTCTGTGAGTCTCTGGCCATCTTCAAACAACGACTTAAGACCTACAGTATCTGTTCCTTCAATACTTGGGTTAACCTGTACCTTTTTGTGTTGTGAGTTGCCTGGTGGGTTCTACATTAATTGGACATATTTGTCCAGCACACACCATGGGTGTTCAATATGACAGAGATCTGGGAAATTTGAAGGACCAGTTGGCAGCCTTGGGCTCTTTGTCTGCTCAATGTGGACTTGAGTCTAGTTCCTCTCAAGGTTTCTTCCTATTGCCATCTCAAGGAGTTTTTCCTTGCCACTGTTGCACTCGGCTTGCTCATTAAGGACAATCGAATCATTTTGATTCATACATATTTTTTCACATTTCATACAAAGGAGGTTTGTGCTCCAGGCATAGGTGAGCCTCGTATGCTCATGGTCCTGTCACTAGTTTGTAGGTGTGTAGACGGTCATCGACGTTTTTCAGTTCACCTGTAATTGATCATAATGTTTTCAGTGATCGATGTATATGTAGCTGCTTTATAAAGACACAGGGCCAATGCGTTACTTCACCAAAATCAATAATAAAAAAAAATCTTTCAAAATTACTGTCAGCTTCCAGCTTCAAAAGCATTATCTAATAGAGAGTTAAATTAGCCATTGATCAACTTGACAAACGCACACAAGAACACACACACACATATACACACACACATATACACACACACATATACACACACACACACACACACACACACACACACACACACACACACACACACCACGAGAGACATCATTCCCGACAACTGAGACAAATTGGTCTCGTGTAGCTTATTGATCAGGCTGCCATGCCATGATAACAGGATGTTTTGATGATTCAATTTCCGATGAGAATTAAGACCCATGTTTCTTCGATGTGCTTCAAGGTGAAGTCTTCGTACACCAGCCTTCTGCAACTAGCCCCATTACATGGTCATTTTGATGTGAATGTCCTAGCTGAATTTTAATGTTACAATTATTCTGTCTATCTGTGCTATTGTCTGCTCATGTTTTGTCTACAAAGAAATGGATATAGGCAAAGTTCTTGTGAGACTGTTTGAAAATTTCAATGCTCTTTTAAATGGAAACGCACACATGCACACATACATACTGTATAGGCTGACATCACAGCTCACCTGGACAGGGTGAGTTGCAGCTGCTCTTCTGTACTGAAATACCTTCGCAGAACGCTCCTCCATTCAGCGGCGCTGGATTGGTGCATGTGCGCGTGCGTTTAATAAAACCCCGGCCACACGGCACGCTACATTCCGACCATTCAGACCATGATGACCACCCTCCATTTACTAGAAAATAAAGGATGAAAAAAAGGAGGGATTGACAAGTGGGATTATAATGTGATAGGAAAGATACATAATTATACCTTTTACACAGTGAACTATCAAATCCCCAAAGACTTTCAAGTCTTAATGAAGAAAATAGAACAAAATATAGGCTTCAGTGGTTTCATCTATGAAATTATGCTGTCATCTGATGGCTCTCACAAAATAAAAACCCCCAAAAAATAAGATAAAAAATGAAAAGGAATATTATGGCTTAGGAAAAAAAAAAGTGGATTGTGACTATAGATTTTGGTGTGGCAGGTTGCCATTAAGAATGACATAGCCTTAGACAAAATTACTTGATTTACGTAATACTGTCTATAGGCTATATAGTGAATTTTTAGAGAAATCCCATATTAGATAGTTAAGAGTTGACAACATACAGTCATCCAGCATGCAGCTCGGAGCAATGAGCAGTTTTACTTTAAGATACTGTGTGTTGACAGATTTCTGCAAAATTTCCAGTACATCTCAAAACCCCACGCAAAAGACCTGAAACTAGCCCAAAAACATTGGGACATGGGAAAAGGGAGACAAAATTGTCTTCCTTTTTCTAACTTTTGCATGAGGAAACCAATATTTCATATTTCCTGACCATTTTAAATATTATCCAGAATCTCAACCCTAACCCACCGTCTCTTTCCCAAGCTTTAGAATATCTTCCAATCAATCCGAATAAAAATGGTTTTGTACCTGCACTGTAAATGTATTCAATTTCACTGCTTGTTATAAAAGGCAAGATATTGGTGATGGCAGAGAATTTTAAAACTAGTTAATCTGATATTTATAGGGTGAGCAGGGGGCAGGAAAAATCCTGCTATATACTGTAGATCTCTGTTAGTGGTTAATGCAGGTCACCTTTGGACCAGTAGTATTACTGCTTGCCTCTATTGACTGTAACAGCTGCTAAAAATCTAGAAATGCAAGTTGTTGTTCTTAGTCTTTTGGCCGCTCCCGTTGAGGGGTCGCCACAGCGGACCAACTGATCCGCACATAACTTGGCACAGGTTTTACGCTGGATGCTTTCGCACGGTAGGCGAGTAACCTACTACTGAGCCACCAATGCCCACTAACTAAAGTTTAAAAATGTTGTTCACTTAAAAGAGGTAATACGTTTTTAACCAAAATATATAAAAATATATATAAAAAATATATAAAAAAAAAAAAAATATATATATATATATATATATATATATATATATATATATTTTTTTTTTTTTTTTTTTTTTTACAGTGATAGCTCATCCATAGGAGGCAGATGCGGTAGAGGTTGTTTATATCAACCATTCATCAAATTTTATCCTTTATTTTATTTTGGTTAAAAACTTATTACCTCTTTTAAGTGAACAACATTTTTAAACTTTAGTATATATATATAGTTTGAATGCTATCACCCTAATTACCTGTAAAGCTTTTTAACCCTTACCAAATTTTTTTGTGTAGACATTCTTGCACATATTATATATTTACTGCCATTTAAATTTTATTTCTATATTTCTTGAAGTCATACTTGCTCTATAACATTTATTTTCATGTGCACAACCTTTGCACAGTACTGTGTATGTGTGTGTGTGTGTATGCGTTTGTTAGATTTTGTTGTAAATGCTACATACTGTACCATTCGCTCGTACTCATCTAATTTTAAGGTGTTAATCCTATTAAAATTTTTTTTTTCTTTTTTGCAGAAGAAAAATTTTTGCAAAAGAAGGTGGCACTATGTAAATGAAGAATAGGGTAAAACATACCAAGGTTGATGAGTGCTACACCAGAAACTGCACACAGCTTCTTCACATTATGAAATTTGCCTGAAATGTTCATTTTAGCACACAATTATGTCCTTGCGTTGTCAGTTTACCTCTTGATGGATGAAAATAGTTGAGAAAAACAAGAAAAAGATGTCTCACCACCCCATTAAGAGCTAGTATTACTCTATCTAGCAGGCTGTGACAGGTCATGTCTGAAGCCATCACTCTACTAAATCAGGCTAGCTTTAGCCAAGATCTACTTCAAAATATACACTGGAAGACTTAGTCTAATGGTGCTTGAA